>VKOC01023224.1:0-39816 GCA_009364415.1 Spea multiplicata
GATTTAGTCATAATTATTTCAGAGGACTTAGGTAGGCAGACAATGCAGTAGAGCAGTAGGTAATGCGAGCAGAATGCTTGGTTGTATAGCGAGAGGTATTAGCAGTAGAAAGAGGGAAGTGCTCATGCCGTTGTACAGATCACTGGTGAGACCTCACTTGGAGTATTGTGTACAGTACTGGAGACCATATGGTTTATGGATTACAAGATAAACCTTACCAGGACAGGTTAAAGGATCTTAACCTATATAGCCTGGAAAAAAGACGGGACAGGGGGGATATGATAGAAACATTTAAATACTTAAAGGGAATCAACAAAGTAAAGGAAGAAAGTTTATTTAAAAGGAGAAATAAAACCTCAACAAGAGGACACAAGTATAAACTAGAGGGGCAAAGGTTTAATGGTAACATCAGAAAATATTACTTTACGGAAAGGGTAGTGGACGCATGGAATAGCCTCCCAGTGGAAGTGGTAGATGTTAATACAGTAAAGTCATTTAAGCAAGCATGGGATAGGCATAATGCCAAGCTAGATATAGGATAAGGGCAAGTACTAAAAGAGAGTACTCAGAGGCTGGGCAGACTGGATGGGCCTTCTGGTTCTTATCTGCCGTCACTTTCTATGTTTCTATGTTTCTATATAGACAAAACAGAGAGATAAAGACAAATGGGAGAGATAATGAAAAGGGGAGGATCAAAAAGAAGAGGAGAGATGGGGGTAATGAGAAAAGGGAGGGATAAGGTAGAAATTATGAGGATATGTTTGTGTTTTGAAAGTGTTTGTATGTTAGAGGAAGCAAGTGTGTGCATGCAATGGAAAGTGTATGCCAGGATGTTTATATGTAGGGGCAAGAGTGAATGTGCCTGTATGTGTATGTGTTTACGGGCAGGCCATTTGTAAGGGTAGTGTACATGTTGACTTTTTATTCACTATCACATCTTAAATATGACATTTAGAGAGGGTGGGTAAACACAAGGATAAACCACTACATAACAAGACACACTGTGATCTACATTATGTTGTGTTAAAGTAAATTAAAGACTTTGTCTAACCTATCCAGAGTGGAAGGGATGCTGTTGTGTGTCTGTGTTGGGTTTAAAATATAGTAAGCCATATTTTGTGCTTGTCTCTATGTTGGGAAACCACAGACAAAGCAAAATGAAAACAAAATGAAAGTCTGAGCAAATCATAAAAAGATATGTCACAGAGAGATATATATAGTGGTTATGTCATGAAACTGGTGGATTCTGGAGGATTCTGTGAATTTTGACAAATATGGTGCTATACAGTAATGGTGGAAGACATGGAAGATTCATCTAGTTGCATATGTGGTAGAAACAACAATGTTAAAGGAAGCAGAAAGCAATTAGGAAAAAAGTCAGCAATCAAACAGATTCCGAAACTTAAATAACTGCTATTTAAAGTGGGTGTTATCTGAATTTGCATGGCACATTTCTACAATGTTTGAAATTTCCTAAAATATTATATTTAGTACTGTTTATTCTAAAAATAGTAGGTTCTAAACTGCCACTGTGTTCCCTCTATGTCTGCTAACTAAGCCCTTTTGAGATTTAAGTGCTATTTTTGAAAAGTATAGGTTGGACTCAAAGTAAATACTGGTTTGAGAATCCTTTAAACCATTTAGAATAAACATTCTAGATGGAAAATTAAAAAGCAAGAGTATGTTTTCTTTTTAACTCAGAACTGAACACATAAATTACAGCAACAATTCAACAATATATCCAGGCGTAGCATCAAAGACAAATACAATGACTTTGACTTACATCAAAGACATGGGAGTCTGTCTCGAGAGTTATTTATTAATAAACTGGTAAGAATAAGTTTAGGTCAGTCTACACATGGACATACTGTATATATATATATGTATGATAATCATATTTACAAGAGCACTGATTCGGCTAGTTTATAGATTTAGGCTAGGTAGCCGTAAGTAGCCTTTTTATTTTAAGTTACTTAGGTGTGGTATTTTGTTTAAATAGTTCTACTATTAATTGTGAATTGTTAACAAACAACCTTTGTGAATCTCCATACACATCTCAGCTAAATATGTGTGTTGCTGAAATATACACTATAGGACCAAAAGTATGTAGTCACCCCTCCTAATTATTGAGTTTAGGTCATTAAGCCACACCCAATACTAACATATAACATAACTAACATATAACATAACAAATATAAAATCAGTCTCCATAGCCAAACATTTCCAATAGAATGAGCTCATTGGCTTTAAATTTAAAAGTCAGTTTGTGACAATTCTGCCTAGCTAGATCTGCCCTGGTGCCCTGTAAGTGATATTGTGAAGAGGAAGTGGCAGCCACGAAGCTGTAGACCACACAGACTCGCAGAGCTGGCCAAGTGTTGCTCTAGTGGTGTAAAGCACATCACTGAAGCAGTGGAAAGGTGTTTTCTGGAATGATGTATAAAGCTGCACTGGAAGTCTAATGGATGAACCTAAAGAACGTTACCTACTGGAATGCATAGTGCCTACTGTAAAGTTTAGTGGAGGAGGGATAACAGAATGGGGCTGTTTTCAAGGTGTGGCTCGGCTCTTTAGTTCCAGTAAAGAGTAATGTTGATGCCACCATATAGACATTTTAGACAATTGTCTAACTCTGTGGGAACAGTTTGGGGAAATCTCTTTCCTGTTCCAGTACCCCCTGTGCACAAAGCAAGGTCCATAGAAACATGGTTTGATGGGTTTAGTGTGGCGGTATTCAAGTGGGCTGCACAGAGCCCTGACCTGAACATCTTTGGGTTGAATAGGAACACAGATTGTGAGCCAGGCCTTCTCGTCCGACATCAGGGCCTGATGTCACAAATGCTCTTTTGGTGAATGGGCACAAATTCTCACAGACAGACCCGAAAAAGCCTTCCCAGAGGAGTGAAAGCTGTTGGCACAAATGGGGAGGGGCAACTCGATATCCATGCCCATGGTTTTGAAATGGGATGTAAAACAATATAGGGGTTTGGGGTCACTTAACTGTATTAATGGAGAACAACGAAATGTCTAGCTGTGCTAAAATAATTACACAAGGGTTTTCCAATGATGAATTAGCTATTTAAACTTGGATTAATTAACACAGTGTGTCATTGGAACACAGGAATGATGATTGCTGATACGCCTATGAAGATATTGCATTAAAAATCTGTTGTTTCCATCTACAGTAGTCATTTATGAAATTCCACAATGTCTATCTACCCTGTATTTCTAAGTATCCGTTTGGAGTTATTTTAATGGACAAAACCAGATTTTCTTTCAAAAACCAGGAAACATCAAACTTTTGAATAATAGAGTATGCATGTATGTGTATATATTGTATATATACGAGGGACGTTTGAAAGGTTTCCACACATTATGAACTCTTTTTTATTTCAAAAGAAAATTACAAATGACTTTACTTTTCTACATAGTCGCCTTACTTTGCAATGCTTTGCAATTTTCCCAACATCGCACCAACGGTTTCCCAGAAGACGGACATGTGTCTGTATTTTTGACAGACAGAGGTGTTTCTTTGGTAAACTCCAAATGTTCCAATGCACTTGTTGGTTCTCTCTCAGCATTCTACTGGGCAAACACCCTTTACCAGGCATGTAACTGGAAATAATTGAACAGCCTGGAAATAATTGGCCCGAATCTCAGCACCGGGCTGTTGCTTTCAATTTTATAATCAGTCATTGCTGTATGATTGTTAAAGCCTGTCGTTTTTGCTGTTTACTAAACCTATATATTTCACATCTGCAGTTGCCTGAAGGTTTTGTGTATGATCTTCTCATGGGTCACACATCATTGATTTTGGTCACAATGATATTCATGTAACTCTATCAAGATAAATGTGAACCTTGATTGTAATATTACATTTTACGTATTTACGTCATACCAGGGCAGGGGCGTTGCTAGATCTCCAAAAGATCTGGGGCTAGAGCCCATAGCACATTTGTCTCTACGCAATCTCTCTCTCGCTCTCTCTGGATTTCTTACCTTGTATATATATCAGGCGTTGGAGTCACAAAAACACCTTGAACCTGGGATTGGGTGCAGCTGCACCTCCTGTAACCTCTGTATTTTTGCCAATGGTCTGCTTTCTAAGTAACAGTAGCAACCGACAGATTACATACAGTCTGTCAGGTACGACCATGGTTATGTCCGACACTTTCTTTCTGGCTCCTCACACACTGTGCGAGCAACCTATTTTTTACCGTGGGGTCACTTAACGTCACGTGATTCTGCTGTATACCTACATAAGTGTTCAGGTCTGACCAGCCCTTTGTGAAGAATTTTGGGCCAACCTGGGGGGCAATTGTCTCTCTGCCACCTGGTGGTCAAGATGAGGCTTGGTCAAGGTTTGTAAGTTACTGTTGTGATACAATTAAAAGTTATTCCTTTAGTTTGAATTTCAAGTCATGAAAAGTTGAAGCTTGGCAAATGTCTAATGGCAGGGAGTTCCATAGATCTGGGGCAAAAAGGGAGATGAAACAGTTTCCATCATCAGCCATGCAGGAAAAAACTGTTGAAAGGCCAGCTGTAATGTTATGTTGAATTTCTGGTTAAAGTTAGGGTGTGGCAAGATAGATTTGAGTGTACCCTGCATAGTAATGCAGGTGGTAATTAAAGCCAAATGATACCTGTGTACATTATAGTTGATTCCCTATGTTTTGTAGCACTATGCATTGTAATCTCTATAAGATGATAAAATAACAGATATTTTTATAGCATTTGAACCAGTTGAGCTCTGACATCTGCGACCAGTCGTCCAATTCTGTTGGTTGTAATCTTGACTTGTCTGGAATGGTTCTCCTGGTATCTAGAATGTTTCACCCTTGGTTGTTGCATCTATGTTCTCATTCTGCACTCATCCACTGGTAAATGTCCTAACCTTTGATGTAGCATATTACAACACTGTTTCCAAGCACTGGGCTAATGACCCAATCTGCCTTCCTTCTGGTACTTGGAGCTGCAAGGATAATTAAAGAAATGTGCCAAGCACTTGCCAAGTTTAATGCGTTCCCTTCTTGCAGCCCTCAGACCAAATGCATTTCTTTACACTTTTGTTTTGACAGCATAAAAGGACATGTTAAGTTACTGTAGCTTATATTTTTTATTTTAAGAAACGCTAGAGGTTTTTTTCTACGTTCAATCTAATAAGGACATTGACTATCGGTTCAGTTTATGAGAAATTCAACCTAGATGTCTTCAAGATATTATGTTAAATACCCTCACTCACCAACATTCCTTTTCTTTAAACAGAGGCACTTTTTGGGAGCAGCATAACACATGCTTTACCAGCAAATCCATCTTAATGTAACCTAATCCAGCATTAGTATTCTTGATGCCTTAGAGTTTAGAGAGTTTCCCTAAGATAGACTCAGCCAAGTTGGTCTGCCCTATAAGCTCTTTGCAACATTCATGTAACTTATCAAGTTTGCTCTGGGAGTAGGAAGGCAAGTAGGCTGTAATCAGTTTTTATTCGTCTTTCAGCCATATATTCTCCAAAACCACCTATCCTTAACATAATTCAGCAAACTGTTTGTGTGTACTGAGTAATACTACCACATAACAAGTATCACATATCACATAACAAGTAGCCAATCACATCAGGAAAAGGAGGGTCCTGCTGAAACAAGCTTACTACTTAAATATCTATAAATACATAAATGCATAAATAATATCGCAGCATTGCTTATCTAAGCCAGTAACAGATACTAGCTTGTGATGTTATCACCAGTAACAGCTGGGATGATGTTTCATAAGCTAGTGTGCTGATCAGCGAGGTGGAAGTGGTGAGGTGATAACAAACCGTTGAACTGGTGGTTTGGAAACATAGATCTCTAAGGGTTTATTTGTGAAATATATACGTTGGGCATAAAGTGATCCAGGAAGCTGCATACATTCAGAAGACCTGTCTTGCCCAGGTGTGGAGAATAAGGCAAGGTAAACAAATAACCACAAGCTTATAAGCTTCCATTAAGACAAAAACTAAATTTGTCACTATTTTGTAGAAATGGCTTAAAATAATGTTTAACTAGTTTATTAGATTTTCTAATACTGCTATTATTAAAAAAAAAACTGGACAAAAATACATTTTTTAATCCACACTGTTGAAACAAAACAAGTAGAGTCCATGAATTTTGTTACAACTGTCTAAACGACCTAAGAGTAGAATTGTAATGCAATATTCATTGATAGGTTATAGGAGATAAAGGAACATTTACATGATACTTTTTGGCTATGCCTTTAGTGAATTTTACAGTTGGTATTTATTAATCAGAGTAACTCACAAATAACAACAATGCAGGTGGTGGGTGTTTTGGTGCTGCATTTAATTGTTGTTGTATCACAGTTTCCCTTTAAATGTAG
Source organism: Spea multiplicata (assembly GCA_009364415.1). Lineage (NCBI taxonomy): Eukaryota > Metazoa > Chordata > Amphibia > Anura > Pelobatidae > Spea > Spea multiplicata. The sequence continues at coordinate 6,376 of VKOC01023224.1, forward strand.
TTCTACTTTTGGGTGATATCAAAGTGTGATGGCAACATGTGCATTTTGTAATTGGGGCACTTTTGTTGGGGTAAATTGCAAGTGGGGAGGGTTGGGGTTTGAGGAAGCAGGGACAGAGCTGAAGGCAGACCCAGGGCAGGACCATCCCCAACTTACACAAAGAGCCACCTTGTGACCTTGACCTCCAGACCATTGGGAGATGGCCATGTGGTAGTTGCAGAGGAGGTCTGCAGTGTTGCACCAGTTTTAGCAGAAGATCTCCTCAACTGGTTGGTGTTCCCACTGCCTGTAAAAAGCAGGGGAGTCTTGACTTTCAGGCATTGGGAGGTTTGAAGTAATGTGAGACTTTGTAGTTAGACTGTATAAAATGAATACTTAAATACGGCGACGCTTCTGGATTCCATATTCTGAGCTTTGCTATATATAGTACATTATCACTCAGATTGACAGCCTTGGCCTGCATTGTTACTTCGATTCAATTCATCTCTATAAGAACTGCAGTCAAATCTATATGTTAAAGGACATTTTTTCTTGTCTGGAATAATGTTGTTTATTTCCACCTCTATGTTGTTAACATCTTCATTTGAATTATTGCTCTAAGGATTCTACTCAGACATTACTCAACACCTGCTAGCTTCTTGAATTTTACTTGTGTCCTACATGCTCTACTTCAATGAGTAGAACCTTATGGAGTAGTAAAGAACAAGTTGTTGCTATACAGGGGATGAAGGTGGTGGGTACTATTGGAAGTAAATAAATGGGCAGAGAAAAGTTAAAGTGTATCTAAGATGGTATAGAAAATGGCCAGGAAGACATGGAAACAAGCTGGAGGTGGTGAAAAAGGTAAGTCCCTTATATATATAATATATATATATATAATATATATATAGGGTGAGTGTTGCCCCAGACTGTGCACCAGCCACCCCAATTGCATAGATTTCCCAGTTGTTTATACTAAGCGTCAGAATATATATATGAGGCTGTGCTGGTTAGGCGCACATCTCCATAGTGTAATTGGGCCAGTTATAAGGTCGATCTCCCTAACTGACCAATACAGTAGTTGTGCTCCAGGGCAGCTTGATTGCCTCCCATGGTGCCCTAGGCCACTCGGCAGCAGAAAAGCACTCCCATTGAAATCAGTGGGAGTGCTTTTATGCATGCGCACGGGGGTCTTGAAGCTAATTACAAGTAAGTAAACCATATGTCATTCTGCACGGAAAATAGCTGAAGAATCTCCCCCATGTATTTGCAGAAACCCTGGGAATATTTCCAGAAGAAAGTTTTGGGGATTTGTGTCTCTCGTCTGTGTCTGCTGGTAAGCAGGATTTGTCAACTGTATTTGCTGTGGGACACTTGCATGTCACAATGAATTAATATCTCCATTACTATTTGCTTCACCGGTTTGTATTCCGTCCCCTCTTCTTATGAGTAACGTGAACAGCTCAAAAACATAATTCAGTAGCTGAAAATCTAGAAGGTTAAAGGGGAACGGCCACCATGGTACCAATGTTTTAAATATTGTGTTGTTTTCTTGCTTAAAACAGTCCTACTTTTTGCAAAGTATGTTTCAGGCTGCTGCATATATGCCATGTGTTTTAGCTCTTTTATGTAAGCCCAGTCAACTAGACTCCTGATCATACTGCCTTGTGGTAAACGATAGAGTAGCTCAGTCTTAATCACCTATTCTGACATTGATTAATGGAAGCCTGTGAAGGAACATACTTTATTAGTGTTGCCATAAATAATCAGCTCAGAATAGTATTTGAGCAGTGAAAAATATCACATCACATCACTGGCAACGATGGCAGCCCCTAAGTCTACAGATAAAAGAAGTTCATCAAAACCTGCATAACTGTACACAGCAGTGTATTCATGGAGAAAAATATTTTTCATAGGATTTCCCTTTTAAAGAGAATTGTGAATAGTAATTCCTAGATATATCAATTGTGGTGAATGGGAATGATTATTACTAAATCTGGCCATTAACACAACCACAGTAAATGTTGTAGCTTTGGGTATATAAAGAACAGCAATGAAAATGGTACTGCAGTCAGGATACCTCCTGCTTTAAACCTTCAGGGCAGTGGCGTCGCTACAGGGGGGCAATTGCCCCCCCAGGTTATTCCTTGTCCCCCCTTGACCCCCTCCACCAAAGGGTGACCACATGTCCCGGGCAGCGTGAGTAGAAACGCTTTTTTTTTTGACACGGAGGAGATAGAGGGGCGCCTAGCAACCACTCGGTGCCCCTCAGTCTCCTCCACAAGGCCTCTACCTCCGTCGCGGTGCCGGCATTTCATGTTGAGTGCCTGAATAAGAAGTCATAGTCCGGTGCTCAGCACTGAAGCAGCGCGCACAGCTGCAGAGCAGAGTGACGGAGGCCTCGCACTCACACCACAGGACTTCAAGGTAAGTGAACTACAAACGGGGGAGAGGGTAGATAGTGGGTAGGGAGAGAAGGTAGATAATGGGTGGGTGAGGGAGAGGGGGTAGAAAGTGATAAGGGGAAGTAGAGGGGGTAGAAAGTGATAAGGGAGGGAGAGGGGGAAGAAAGTGATAAGGGAGGGAGAGGGGAAGAAAGTGATAAGGGAGGGAGAGGGGGTAGATAGAAAGGGGGACACAGAGGATAGAACATGTGTAAGGGAGAGAGGGTAGATAGTGAGAAAGGGGGTAGATAGTGAGAAAGAGGGTAGTAAGAATATTGAAATAAATAAAGAGTGTGAATGAGTGAGTATGAATTAATGTGTGGATGAATTGTCTGAATGAAGGAGAGACTTGATGAATTAATTTGTTAATGAATTGTCTGAATGAGAGAAAGAATTAATGAATTAATGTGTGGATGTGTGCATGAATTGTCTGAATGAGGGAGAGAATTAATGAATTTGTCAGAATGTATTAATGCATGTGTAAATGATTTGTGTGAATGTATGAGAGAATAAATGATTATGTGAATAAAAGTGTGAATTAGTGAGTGACTGTAAAAGTGTTTGTGTGTATCAGGTGTATAATTGTGGAAAGGCAAAAATGGCACAAGCAGGGTGTTGGAGCCATGGGGACCAAGATGGCACAGGCAGGTTGTTTGGGGACAAAGTTGAGTTGCTGGGCTGTCTGGGGCAAGTCCTATGTGTATAATTTGGGTTGGCTTTGGGGTGTGTAGCCTGTGATCTATGCCTGTAATTTAGGGGTTTTATCTATACCTTTAATGCTGAGTTTTTATGTGAATTCCAATTGATCTATTCCTGCAAAGCTGGGTTTTTGGTGTTATTCTGTAGATCCATACCTGCTATGCTATGTTTCCATACATTATTATTGCATACCTGCAAATACAGGATTTGTATGTCCGATTCTGTTTATTTGATGTATACCTTCAGTGTGGTGTTCAAAAGTGAATTTCATTTGATCTATACATGCAAAGCTGGGTTTGTGTGTTAATGTGTTGATCTATAGCTGCTATCGGCATCAGGGTCTAATATTTATATAATATATATATATATATCAGCGGCAGGGGCTAATGTTAATATATATGGGCAGCAGGGTCTAATATTAATAAATATCGGCAGCAGGGTCTGATATTTACATATATATATATCGGCAGCAGGGTCTAATATTAAAGAATCCGTGAGTTCAGCTGTTATTTTGAAATCATATTTCAATTTTAAAAGATAATACTTATTATGTAGTTAAAATTGCATGTCTAATGCATATTTGTGATCGGGCCATCACTTAAATCAATAATAAAGGGAGGGGCTTGCTGGGGGCATTAATATAAATAGTGCTGGCTGGAAGCGATCATACAAGGGTCCGGGGGCAACACATTAATCTATACTAAAAAGGTGCTGGCTGAGGCATCAATACACAAAGGGCAAAAACACTAAGGTATCAACGACAATTCAGTGTGGAAAATCCATCCTGGTGTAGATGTATGTGTTATTGATTGTGTCCTGCTGTTTGTGTGTTTTGGGTTATCAGTCTTGCAGAGCCTGTCCTGGTGTGTGTATGGGTGTTGGTGTGGCAGAGCCTGTCCTGTGGTGTGTGTCGTGTAGCAGACCTGTCCTGGTGTGGTGTGTGTGTTGGTGACAGAGCCTGCCCCTGGTGTGTACGTTTGGGTGTCTGTGTGGCAGAGCCTGTCCTGGTGTGTGTGTCTGGGTGTCGGTGTGAAAAAGCCTGTCCTGGTATGTGTGTTTGTTCTGTTTCCTGGCACGTAATATACGTATCAAGAGATACTATCCAGTGATAAAACACCCTCCTGAATTTGTAGTGACTTCAGGGGACAAAACACTTAAGGCCCTGAAATAATTTAGTGGAAAAGATAAGGTATTTATATCAAGGATTAGTCACACTAAATTGTGGCTTCAGGCTTCCCATGTTGAATGACCAAGTATTATGTATTTTTTTTTCAGTAATATGAGTTAATGGTGGAAATTATTAATGCCCCCCAGAGTTTTGACTGTGCCCCCCCATTATATTGTTTCTAGAGTCGCCACTGCTTCAGAGCCATTTGGTTCAATAAATATGTAGAAGAATATAGTTCCAAAAAATATTTAAAATAATATTCTAACATTTCTAACGCAAACACTTCCTCAGATTATAGACTGATTCTCTGGAGAACAGAGCATCACTGTTCCTTAAATAGTCTGTTAATCATGGCATTGGGTGGAAAGGGTTGAAAACACTTATACCAAACCTGTTGACATTATGTGGGTTGTACATCGAAGATTTGAACGGCAATGCATTCTGCCATCATTTTGTCTAATGGTTTCTTTCTATTTTTTAATCATTCATATAACCATGCATTAATTCTTCTGAATGCAGATTTCTGCTGCCATAGTGATAAGCTATGCAATGAGTAAAAGAAAAGGCAGTAACTACAGTGCAAACAAAACACACAGTAAAATGAACCAGCTATGAGTATATGGATTGAAACAAGTAGGAACTAGTTACATGATAGAACAAACTGTATATAAATCTTTTTCAGGTTGCCAGACTCAGGGACATTTCAAAGTGCTGTCAGATTGTTTAAAATCGGCCCCTGCAAACCCCAAAACATAAACATTAGAATTCATCTATCAATTTGTTGTATTTTAACATTCTTATAAACAGTTCTGCAGGTCAAAATACGCAACATAGAAATCATTGTTCTTATAGCTGGATGAGCAGGCATTAGCTGGGAATTACAGACCCTGTATTTGCAGGCATTAATAAATAACACATGAAACATTGCATTGTAGGTATAGAGCAACTAAATAACACACAAATCCAGCCTTGCAGGTATAGATCAACAGAAAAATACACCCAGATTGCATCCACAGGACCTGCTGAGCACCCACATTGGAAGCATAGAACTTGCCATCTTTGCCCCAACCAGCCGATCTGTGTCATCTTTGCCCCAAACATCCCACCTGTGCCATCTTTCTACGAAACTGTCTCCATGTGCCATGTTTGCCCCAGTCTCCCTGTGCCTTGTTTGCCCCAAACAGCTTGCCTGTGTCACCTTTGCTCCAAACAGCCTGCCTGTGTCATCTTTGCAGATGTAAGCTGCCAGCCCGTGCAAAAGTGATCTCAGTGGTCCCCCGGGCCCCTACAGTTACCAGGAATAGAGCATCACTGTTCCTTGAATAGTCTGTTAATCATAGGACTCGGTGGAAAGGGTTGAAAACACTGTTATACCAAACCAAACTGTTGACATTATGTGGGTTGTACATTATCAGTAGCCATATCTATGAGTCGAAGATTCGAACGGCAATTCTGCAATCTTTTTTGTCTTGTGGTTCCTTGAGAACATGAAGACATTTCTCTGCAAGGTTCCATCTGCTGAGAGTTATGACATGCTTGTTTTGCCCCGCGTTGAAGATGGCCCTGAATCCATTTTAAAACATAATGCAGTTTCTCTACTCATGACAAGACCTGTGCAAATCTAATCCTAATCTAATCATAATTCACTTCATACCAACACCAGATGTGAATTTTAATTAGTCTTGCACATTAACAGACTATAGTTTGATGTGAGTAACAAAATAAGATGGTACCAGTGGATGCAACTAGCTTTCTAGTAAATATTTTCATGGATTATATGATAACCAACAGAAAAGCAACATTGCTTATGCTATAAAAAGAAAAAAATACTGTTTTAATTGAATTCTTTTCCATGCACCACATTGATATAAAGATCTGAATCTGTTTTTTGGAATACAAAATGACATCAGATTTCATTACAGGGAGATTACAATGTTTATTACTATAGAGGGTTTCAAACGATGAAGGATGTCTTTAATTATACAGGTTCAGCATCCTATTCAATCACCAGTACTTCCAAACTGTAGTTATCCTTAAAATTAGCTTTGGTTCATATAGTTTCCACAACACTAACAGATACACATAATAATGACCAAAGGTAAAAAAAGGTGCTGGCTGAGGCATCAATACACAAGGGGCAAAAACACTAAGGGGGGTATCAACGACAATGCAGTGTGGAAAATCCATCCTGGTGTAGATGTCTGTGTCATAGATTGTGTCCTGCTGTTTGTGTGTTTTGGGTTATCAGTCTAGCAGAGGCTGTCCTGGTGTGTGTGTATGGGTGTTGGTGTGGCAGAGCCTGTCCTGGTGTGTGGGTGTCGGTGTAGCAGAGCCTGTCCTGGTGTGTGTGTGTGAGTGTTGGTGTACAGAATTTTATTGCATTGCATTTCTGCTAGCCCTGCATGATAGGAATGTGTTGGTTAAAGTCGCTATCACAATTATTTGTACCAGTGTCTAGGAATCTAATTTGACCATAATGAGAGACAGAACATGTTTCATGGCAGAACGTTATAGAACATGCAAAAAAGACACATTGGACTGTGTCAAAACAAAGTATCTCCAGAACAAAATCCCTCCATATGCACTGACTAATGATACAATTATATCTGGTTTACAAAGAAAGGGTTGTACAAGAGCAGCCAGCTGAGTGTCTCATACAAGCTCTGTTTAAAAAGCATACTTCATCCAATTTTTCACTATAAAACATATTGGCAACAGGGTATATATAATACTATATTACTATATATAATATCGGCCTCTGCCCCTATATATATATATATATATATATATATATATAAATATTGGACCCTGTTGCCAATATATTTTATAGTGAAAAATTGGACCCTACCCAAGCATTTCCTTGGGCCTCACTCAACGCTCCCTTGCATGCAATCACTCCCTCCGCTACCAGACCAAAAAATATATATTTGCCACACTGACTGCAGATCAGGGGAAGATAGTGAGAGTCAGTCCTTCCTTCTAACTGCATCGTGACATTGAGAGGTCCTCTCCCCTGTAATCATCCCCAGAGTCCCTTTGTCCTCTCATTCACTAAACCATACCGCTATTTTACTTACACCCTGTAGTTCAGGTATAGATATATATTTGCCACACTGACTGCAGATCAGGGGAAGATAGTGAGAGTCAGTCCTTCCTTCTGACTGCATCGTGACATTGAGAGGTCCTCTCCCCTGTAATCATCCCCAGAGTCCCTTTGTCCTCTCATTCACTAAACCTTACTTACACCCTGTAGTTCAGGTATAGTTCAAATAAACAACACAAGGAAACAGCATGTGCAACTGAATAAGACAAAAAAACTTGTATTTGTAGGTATACATAAATAAGGTATGGAAACATAGCATTTCAGGCATAAACCAACAGAACACACAAACTCAGCACTGAAGGTATAGATCAAATAAACAACACATGGAAACAGCACTCCAGGTATCGATCAACTGAATAAGATTTACAAATCCTATATTTGCAGGTAAACATAAATAATGTATGGAAACATAGCAGATATCCACAGATCCACAGAATAACACAAAACCCTGCTTTGCAGGTATATATCAATTGGAATTCACATATAAACTCGGCATTAAAGGTATAGATAAAACCCCCTAAATTACAGGCATACATCACAGGTCGCACAGCCCAAAGCCAACCCTTTGCCTCCACATAGACCCTGACCAGCACCCAAATTACACATACATAGGACGTGCCATCTTTGTTGTCAAACAGCCCAGCATGAGGCAACATTGTTCCCAAACAGCTGAGCATACGCCACCTTTGTCCCATAAACACGCTACCTGTGCCATCTTTGTCCCCAGTGCTTAAATAAAATCAATAATACACCTATGATTCACACACACTTTTACAGTCACTCACTAATTCACTTTCATTCACACAAATTATTTACACATATTCATTAATGCATTCACACATTAATCCATTCATTTGACTCTTTATTTCAATATTCTTGAAAGGGTGCTCCTTTCTCCCTATTTACCCCCTTTCCCTCCCTATCTGCCCCATCTCTCTCCCTATCTACCACCTCTCGCTCCCTATCTACCCTATCTACCTCTTCCCACTCCCTATCTACCCTCCGTATCTATCCCCTCTCCCTCTTCTCACTTCCTATCTACCTCTTCTCACTCTCTATCTACCCTCCCTATCTACCCCTCTCCATTCCTATCTATCCTCTCTCCCTCCATATCTACCCCTTCTCCCTCCCTATCTACCCCCTCTCCCCCTATCTACCCATCTACTCCCTCTCCCTCCCTATCTACCCCTTCTCACTTCCTTCTGCCCTAGCTACTTCTTCTCACTCCCTATCTACCTCTTCTCACCCCCTATCTACCCCCTTCTCACTTTCTACCCTCTCCCCCCTTTGAAGTTCACTTACCTTGTAGAAGTCCAGCTGTGGGATCGCGAGGCACGGTGCGTGCGGCTTCACTGCTGAGCGCCCGAATATGACGTCATATTCTGGCACTCAGCATGAAATGCCGGCACCGCTACCAAGCCAGAGGCCTCGTGGAGAAGAGTGAGAGGCGGCGAACGGTTTCTGAAAACGTATTCCTCAGCGACCGATCGGCGCCTCTCTCTCTCTATTACAAAAAAAAAAGACGGAGTTTCAATTGGGGGGCACATGGGGGGGAACAGCATGATGTAGGGGGGCCATGGCCCCCTCTGCCCCCCCCTGCCGACACCAATGCTACATTCCCAAAATCCATTGCCAAGAGTGTTCTTAATTCTGCTGCTCACCTGCAAACCATGGCCATTGTGTTGTCACACGCTAAGGTCTTATCTGGATTAAGTCTGCTATTATTAAATCCTCAGACAGCAAGAATTTGCACAGAACATGTTCCCCTGTTGTGGGTTAAAATTTCCCAATATTTCCACATTAGATAAAAGGGAAATAGCAGCAAGTGATAACACATTTAATAATGATAGTCTCCATGGAAACTGAGTTTTCTCTAATCAACAAGTTAAAAAAAGGAGAATTTTAAACCAAAATGATAAAGATGAAAGGAGAAGGAACATAAATCAAGGCATTTCATTGTACAGAAAGCATGCAAAATCAGCATAGATGTGTTACCCTACAGGGCTGAATATCTCTGTCATTGGTAGCTTGTTATAGTGGTAGCTAAAGAGCTGCAAAAAATAATCTTGTATCTTTTTTCATTTTCATTCTAAATAGCTTGTTTAAGTTACCAGCAATTCATTAAGTTAATTTTACAAATAGCCAGAAATCGCCAACCCAAAACAACATTAAAAATGTACTGTTTTCTTTTTTAAAAACAGTTAGAAATTTTGCATAATAACATGTTTTCAAGCAGCTGCAAATTACCCAAATCTACTAGACTCCTGACTTTACTGCCTATGGTAAACTATGCAATGCCTCAGTCTTAATAACCCATTCAGATGTTCCGACTAACAAAAGCCTATAGAGGGACAGACTTTGTTATCATTGTCCTAAAGAGTTAGCTTAGCACTCTGCTTAAGTTGGAAAAGTCACCCAACATATCACATGACAATAATGGTAGCCTCCAGGCAGGGGCATAACTACAAACCACCGGGCCCTGATATGAAAATTCACCCTGCCCCCCCCCCAACTTCAACAGCTAATCTATGCCTTCTTTGCCCCTTGTAAACACACAAATTATACACACACTTACTCATTCTCACTAACACACTCCATATCACCCCGCTTACACATCCATGCTTGAACACACACAATTACACATCCATGCTCACACATACACATAATTACACAATCATGCTCACACACAAGTATACATCCATGCTCACATACATAAAAGTACACATTCCATGCGCACACACACACAATTACACATCCATGATCACACACACACTAAAACAATTACACATCCATGCTCCCACACACACTAACACAATTACACATCCATGTTCACACACAAAAGTACACATCCATGCTCACATACACTTAGTGGAGTGATAGTGTCAACTGGTTCTGCAGTTGAAACTTGGGGCACGGCCCTTTTTCCCCACACTGTTTTCCTGTGTTTTGCAGCTTTATCAGTAGAGATCTTGCTTCGCTAGTAAGTGTGTTGATAGAGGCCCTTTCCCAACATCAGATGCCCCTGGATACCTGCAAATTACATTAACAGCCAATGGGGATGCCAAGATACTTAGAACATTAGGTTACTCTCTCCTTTTTAATAAATGAGCATGTCTTTTAATTATTAAATCTGTTCCCCAAGTAATTAGACCTCATTCCACTGAGCAAAAATGCCCTGTTATAAAATAAAGCTATTAGATTTGATATTTCATAGCAGGAGCATGTTAAATGAAGATTTCAAATGACTCAATATGAATTCAAATAAATATGTTTGTTATTAATTTGTGCACAAATGCACACTTATTGTGGAGGAACAGTCATATATTCCTGTTCCAGAACCAGAAGGGTTACAACTACACCACTAACAATTTACCCTGGATCATGAAAAGCCGACTTTCTATTCCTGTGAACAAGCCCCTCTGATTAGCATTGTCTGCTAATGAGCTCATTCCAGCAGCCTACAGATGCAGTGTCTGTGCGTTATTTATACAGATCTCACCCATCAGGATTGTGTGAGTTCAAACACTGATCTGCAAAGAAAATAATTTCCCTATCCTGTCCTAAAGACAGAGACTGATATCATTGTGAAGCCGGGCTTCTTTAAACAAGGTCACTTGATTGCAGAATATAAATTAAACTGCTGCCAGAAAATAGAATCAGACTGACACCTAACAATTGAAACGCAGTGGTGGCACCTCATCCTCCATCTCTAATGATACCTACTTCCTCCTATTCTCTTCAATCACTCAGTTTGCCTCTTGAATCAGGAAGCTGTCCCTCTCCTTTGTTGCTCAAACCTACACTTGTCTCTTGCTTATTATTGCAGATGTCATGCTGTGCTCTAATGTACTGGAACAAGCGCACTTTGCAGTGTATGCCTGTGCCTAAAAGTCAACACAAGCACTGGAAATAAACACCAATCATTCAGACGTTATCAAGGAGTATAAAAGCAAAAAAGTAAGGAGAAATACACACCAATGGCTCCCAGAGGAGTAGAAAGCACCTCTGTATGGGATGCTATAAGGCTTTCCAATCCCTTATTACACATGTTTGTGCCTACAGCATCTGACCTTCCACAAGTTCACATAGAAAGACCAACATAAGTGTGTCTAGTTACAGAAGAGGTCCAGTGCTTGAGCTCAAAGGTTTTGTGACAAGTGAATGGTCATTTACAACATTTTCCCCAAGTCCTAGAAAACTCACTTTTGTAGAAACAGTTACTGTACTGAGTGTCAACACGAACCCCAATCTCCAGCACTTACTAAGAAATGTCTTAAATAACATCACCTGAGATAGGTCATTACTGTTATAAGGACAACTTGGCCAGTCAGAGGCAACCAAAAATGTATTGGACCACGCAAAGAAGCTTATAAAATTTGAATTTTTCCCAGGCATAGTCCTGATTGTGGACCTTGTAGATGAGTTTTTTAGCACGTTAAAACAAAGACAGCACCAGTCTGTAAGCACTTCTCAACTTTGTTAACGTGATATTTTTCAACCATACTTGTCCACTATTATACTGCAGAAGCATCAGATGGATGGTTTTAAGCTGCATTCCTACACAAGTTGCTCATTTCGCTAGTGAATCTGGGGGTTTAAGGGGGACGGATGTGAGACATACTGTATACAGGAATTTGATATTGTTCTGAGCTGAATTCGCCCTCAGGCTTCAAAGTTCAAGTCAGGACAGTCTCAGTGAAATTGGAAACACACACCAGTGGATTAAGATGTATACACGGCGCACACATTTAACTACTTTCTAGAAACATATGTCTAAAGAAAATTATTTTCAAGAAATAGAACTTGTTTAATAATACATTGGTTTCATGGAAAAGGTGTAAAATGAGCATGATTTTCTTTTAGCAATTTATAATTAGAAAACACTTGTTTTTTGAATCTGTTTATTTCGGGAAACTATACTATCTAGTTTACTAAAACCCTGGTTTTAAAAGTCAATCTTAACTTTGTCTGTCCCAAACTGGATAGGGGATTATTAACTAGCTAATGAGGTGATGTGAATTTTGACCAGGATCATCAATCAGTAAACAGGTAGTAATCAGAACTGTTTGAGTTCATGAAGACGTGGTATCACTGCAAATTCATGCAGACTGAGTTCAGGCAAGGTCAGCAGCACAATCCAATGTTAGAGCAGACAGACTTCAAGCTCAAGAGCAATATTTAGTCTTAAGTGATTACTGGAGGTAGAGTTTAATTAGTAATTAAGTCATAACAGTCAGGATGGAGTAAATTAATAATCTAAATAACCACAACTAGCCACACATTGGTACTAGTAACAGGATCTTGCTAAGCATTCTAGTAAAACGTCCCAAAACACCATTAGTTATTGTATTGAAGCTCCTTTTACACTAAGGTCCATGAACATAGGTGTGGGGGGGGGGGATGGGCAGATTAATGTAGAACAGGGGTGTACCTAAAGTATTTGGCACCAGTGGCGGATCAAATTTTTGGCACCCTCCATTGGCTTTCCCGGTAACTTACATTTGTGCACACACATACTCACTAACACACTTACACCCTCACATGCACTTACACATACACACCATGATCTAACACTCATTTATGTTTACAAGCGTTTAAACATACACATGCATGCTCACACACAATTAAACATATACATCCATAATCACATTCATGATCACACACAAATATACAGCCATGCTCACACAAATCCATGCTTACACACAAACATTTACACAGCCATGCTGACACACTTACACATACACATACATGCTCAGACATACATACATAGCTTGTTTTGCTCAGCTCATGTGTCAGGCCCTACTGGAGATTGAACCCTGCCTTTGGAAGACACCATACCTAACCACTAGACCAACAGGTGGCTTTAGAGTTGCGTGTCTCTACCTCCCATTGGCTTCAGGCCTGTTTCTGGCTAGTGCATTTGTTTCTGGTCCTACTTGCATCTGGAGGCTTTTGATATATCTGCTCCTTGTTTTGGATTTGACCCTTGGCATGGACATGGAACTAGCTTGGCCCTTTGTACTGCGTTTTATTTTGATCACCTGGAATTAGATCTATTTGGCGTGGACTTTGACTTCTCTTCTGGATCATTCCCTGGTACTGTTCTACAGACCCCTCTGCACTCTGCACTCACTACAGGCCTCCTCTGCAGTGTGCACTTACTACAAATCGTACCCTGCAAACTGCACATACCTGCCTGCTCTGCAAACACCTTGGTGCCCTAAAGCTAGTGTCTACAGATGGCACCAAAGGCTAAGGCAGTCCCAAGATCGATCCTGCACATGGACTCCCATCTTACCTGGCACTTGGGTCCCTGACAATATGTGTTGACACGCAGCCATTGAGGGTGATACAGCACAACTCCCATCACTACATTCTCTGCCAGGCACTGATTGTGGTACACCTCAACTCCCATCACTATATACTGAGCCAAACATTGACAGTGGTACAGCATAACTCCTATGCATATAAACTAAGCCAGGTATTGATAGTGGTACAGCATGACTCCTGTCATTATATAGCAAGCCAGAAGCAAATAACGGTACAGCACAACTCCCATCACTATATACTGAGCCAGGCACTGATGGTAGTACACCACATCTCCCATCACTATATACTGAGCCAGGCATTGATGGAGGTACAGCATAACACTTTCTATTACTATCTCTCAATGTTTACCTACCTTCCCCGTGTCCATGTCGTCTTTCCTGCAGTTCCTCTTCTTCTTCTTCCTCCTTCTCTTTTTCTGTCTTCATCCACATTGACAAGGTCTTATTGTCCGGCAGTGAGTGCGGCTTCAGTGCTGAGTCCCTGGATATGACATCATATTCTGTCACTCGGCATCAGTAGCCAGTACTCATCACATGGAAGCAGAATACGGAGGCCTGATGTTTTTTGGGCCATATTCTCCGATACCTTACATTTTGACATACACCCAAACACATACATATTCACACTCTGTCAACTCCTCTCCATGTCTATTCCCTTTTACTCTGGTTCTATCGCCTGCTCTCCCGGCCTCTCCTCCCCCTTCCTCTTACCTTGAGCAGATCTGTATCTTCACTGCAGCTCCCACCTTGTGTACAATCTGATGCCATGGGGTCCATACAGATCTTATGAGATCTCAAGAGTCTCTATAGACCCTGTTAGTCCCTACTGCATTAAGGGGAACCCTTGATGACATCAGTAATGACATCACTGGTGTGAAATTCCTGAACAGTGAATGTAATGGTGTTCAGCTAGAACGTTGTTAAATTCTCTTTAGCAGCTCTAGACAATGAATTGTAGAGGGCAGACCATGGTGTCAATCTGACAGGGGGCCAGAAGGGGTGGGAAAGGCACTAAACGGAAGGAGCTGAAGGGAGCAGAGTTACACAGATGGTAGCTGAGGACATTTGTCCTTGTGGGAATTGTAATGCTGGATAGGACAGGCATCCATCATACTGCATCATGTGCATTCATGATCAACCTATAGATGGTTTATCTCTTGCACTACTTCTGCTCGCTAGAGATAATCATAGAGATGATTCAAACTTTAAAGGGACACTCTAGTCATCATATGTACTCATAATCTCATTAATGTACCATAATGCATATGATAGTTGCTTAATCGGTTTACATTGCGGTGGTGTCCTTCTTCCAAATGCATTGGGGAATTTTGCAGATTCTACATTTTTCCCTTTCCTCTCGCAGCTATACTTCAAGTTATTGTTGCTAAAGTTGGTTCTACAAGCTATTGAATCATTAAGTGTACTTAGTTTTTCACACATGGCTTCTCAATTTTGGCTTTAGATTTCGTGTTGCTCATCTGAGGTTGTAGTCACCTAATTTTTAGACCCGCTAAGGAACAGATGATTTTTATTATGTCATGATATGTTAAACCATAGAATTTGCACATGGCTGTATGCTCTCTGCCTTTTAAGCATAGCTAACATTGCATGCATACACATAAATACACAATCTCTAGCTTGTCTACATGTGTAAATTCTTAGATGTGCCTTTCCAAACTTCTCAACATTTCAGGTTGCCATATTTGGGACACTTTTGTTGGGGGTGGGCAAGAGGTCTGGTGGGGCAGGGCCAGCTCTAAAACTGCTCTACTCTAATAGCCAACTCACTAGGAAGGAAGCAAAGTGGGAGCTGCAATGAAGGTTGTTGCTGCAACAGTACAGACTTTCATCAATTTGTTCACCTTCCTTGGCTTGTCTAGGCTGATCTCCCTTAAAGGTACCTGAGACAGAGGGGCAATGCCCAAAAAATCGTGACTGTCCCACAAAAACGCAGACTGCTAGAAGGTATGCCTCCCAGTGCACTCATAGACTTAGGTCTTTCTTTTAAACATACAGTTAACCCACCAGGGGAATCCCAGAGCCACTATACAGTGTGATATTGCTAACATTGAGTCAATCAGAAATCTGAAACATTCTGGAGAACATAATTTTACATCTGGTTACACCATTCAAGAGACTTTGAAGTGCTCTTTTTTCCTGCACGTCACTTTAAATTAAGCTATTTCTGAATAAGAGCTAAATGGGCCCTGTAATTGCAGTTGAATGGTGCAGTTTTATGGATCGTGTTGGGGAAAATGAACTAAATTATACAATCATTTTTGTTTGCTGTTACACATTTGCTTTTGCTATAAGGAGCAGGTGCGAAACCCCCGAAAGTAAAATAAAGATTTTTGATAACCCTCATTGCTAAGACAATTGAGTTGATTTCAGTTGAAATATTTTTCAGTGATAACTGACGTTACAAATATTTTTGTGGACAATAAAGGCATTGTGATGTTATGTATACTATGTAAAACTGCAAGGGAAATATGGACTTTTAGTAAGAGCTTGTAAGCTGCAAAAGGCCAACATACAGGGCTGGTTAACACTGGAGGGCTTTCTAAATCGAATAAATACTCTCTATAATACACTACATAGAGGTTTCTTCTAACGTCAGTCTCAATGTTTTCTGGATGCTGATTCTTTCAAACGTCTAGAAAATAATTTGGACAATTTTTTCTTTGTTTTTGGTGAATTCATTTTTGGAGAACACATTTTGTTTCCTGCCTTTTATTTGGATTACATTTGGAGGGATTTTGAAAAATTTGTTGTCACCGTCATTCACTCTCTCATGCTTTCTAACCCTCTCACTCACTCTCTCATGCTCTCTAACACTCTCACTCAAGCACTCTCATGCTCTCATTCACACTCTTCTCACAATTTCTCTTAATGCCTCCCTGCCTTCTCCTCTGACCATTTACATGTCCCTGTCTCTTTCCCCGCAGCTTTTCTTCTTCTCTTGACTATCCTTGTTCTTCTTTCTTTGTTCGCATCTCTTCATGTCTTCTTTCTTCATCCCCTTCAACGTGAAGCTGGCCTCCCAGTGAAATTGTGCTGGAGGGGCTGTGAAACGCAGGCACCATGTATCACATTTGGTTGTCATGTCCACTAATTGAGCCACTGTGGTTACAAACTTCTCAGGACATTGATTACCCACACACTTGAATCCATTACCTGTCACAAACCACCAAGTCAGATTAGGCTAAATATCTTCAAACAACTAAACTTTTAATAGACAGAAATGGAAAATCCATCAAGACACCAGATTTCAAAGAAGCAATCACCATTCTACAACCTAAACACAAAATGGAACTTATGAAAGTGGCATTACATCTTAACATGGCTAGGCACCTTGGGCAAAAATACACCCCTCCACTTCAACACCAAAATGAAGTGGGGTGCAAAACACAGTGCTCCATTCAGTTTTTTTTCTCTCCCCCGTCCAGTCTCTCTTCTTGACTGTTTAGTTCTATCCTCTCAAATGTAATTCCTAGAGTAGGGTATACTTTCAAGGGGGGAGTGTAGGAGAGTCACATTTTGGTTGAAACCCAGGTAACTACAAATGCAAGAACACTAATTATGGAAAAACTACAGATACATTCTCTTCATCTTCAGCTTTATATATTAAATGTCTCTATTTATTAAATATATAAGTACCTCGCAATTATGTATACCTGTGGAAATCTCGAGTATGTATCCTGTTGCCATGTTTAACCCCTTAATGACAAAGCCCGTACATGCATTTTTTCAATGGATTTAGGGACCGCCAATTGTCCTTAAAGGGTTAAAACTCAATGAAAATCAGAAGGTTTTATCCTTGCCAGTTGTCTGTTAAGGTAACCAGCTGGTGAGTCTAACATGGTTTGGTGTTGCCCTTCTGAAGATCATCACTGCCCATATCTGTCAGGGGTATGTCACAGAGTATACATATATAACAGATAGACAGAACCTGATATGCAGGGGCATATTTACCCATCAAAGGGTCTGTAGAAGATACAAACAGTACTGCCTGCAATGGATCTAGGATATGTGCTCCTGTGGCATATCTGCTTAAAATTTCATCTCTGAAATTACTACACAGTTCATTGTGCTAATATATGCCGACACCATATTGTGATGCTTTGCACAGTGTACTTGGTTAGGAGACCATACTTCAGGGGTGCAGATCTCTTCTAGTGCCATGGAGGAGCCTTCTTCTATAAGGCCAATGTGAGGGGGGCTCACAGAAAAAGGTAAGGGTGTATTTAAGGAGGGTAGAATTGTTTAAAATGTATCACTGCTGATATGCTTATGCTCAAATAATTTGAAAAAAGCATGTAATAACATTATTGAATTACTTTCATGGTATTTCAGAAAAAAAGACTAAAAATATGGAGCTATAACAATGGTCGGCTAAAATGTTAAATGTAAAACATCAATAATCAAAATCAATGACGTGGTTTCAACCGATGCTCATAATGTAGCCCTCTGCCACAATGTATCCTTTTTTGCCTTTATAAATATGGCCCAAGATCACCACTTCTAGCAAGTATACATAATTTCAGTCTTATAATTAGCAGTAGTTGGCAATCTGTGGGTTAATTATTATAATATATGTGGAACTTCGCACTCCCTCAAACTGGGTGCCTGGCATAAGGAGTTCTGTGCACCCATTCATGCAAACATAATCTAAGAAGTACTTTCTGGTTATTCCCTGCGGAAGTCACAAGATTTTTATCTTCTGGTACGTGAAAAATGAAATGAACTGAAATAGGTCAGCCGGAAAGAGAAGCGTCCTGATATGTTCTCATTGGCCCTGATATATCTTCATCTGCCCTGATGTATTCTGACTGTCCTGATATGACCCAATCTGCCTTGAGGTCCATTCATATGTTAAAATATATCTTCTTCTGCTAATATGGGTTAATTAAGATGGTATGTATATTTTTTTGTCAATATGTAACTATGTTTTTGCCCAGACATATCCTGGCATACAGTACTTAGTCACGGTTATTCTTTATATATTTATTTCCACGAGTTTCCTGTGCATTTATATTACTGTGGGTTTTTTCAGTTTTAACTGCTTTGCATATACTTAAATATTTGGGAACTCATGAGTATATATGAAATGCCTGCAGCATGAAGGAATGAACAAACCTCCCCTTATCAACGTACAATTTAAACAAACCATTCAAATATCCCTAAGACTTTAATATTTGGAATAGGAATCCCATCCCTCACCTTCTGGAACTAACAACATTACACAATGGAAAGGAAACAATTTATAAAATGTGTGTAACTACCTTTAGGGTATATGGTTACATTTATTAGTAAAAGGAGTTAGTGGAAGGAAATAGATAGTTCGTGTTCATCTTCTTGGGGGAAAATTTTTCTGTATTCCACAAATATTCACCCGTTCCTGTGTTCAGTTCGGGCGAATATTCGTGTACATTCTTTGTGTTGGTTTTCTCTTTGTTTTTTGCCGTTTGGCACCATGATTTTAAATGTCCGTACGAACAACTCTATTGGTCACCAGCAGGGGCCTCCTCTGCCATCAACCAATGAAGTGCCCCTGCACGGACCTTAAACTCCTCGCGCGAACCTACGGATTTCCGCTCCCGTTAACCCCTGCAATGCTGCATATATAAGGTAGGCTAGATGGGGAAGGGACCAGGGAGATTAGTAGATTAACGAAGATTAAGATTGTTCGTGTTGTGTGTCTTCGTCTTCATGTACGTTTCTTTGGTATTCGGGCTGAACAACAAAAACGCACCTCTGGTGTTCGTTTTCATGTTCGCCCAAACACAAATGCACAAGTCTAATAGCTAGAACAGTAGGGACAGCTATAGGTGTGGTGGCTTTAGGAACTCCAAGGGGAACTGGCAAAGGCTAAGGGGAATACCTGTCTTGCAAAAGCTTTCATAACTGAATAAACAGAGTGCTAATACAAGAAGATGAATTGTTGTAGGTAAAGCAGCAGGTCCATAACTATTATGGGGCAAGACGGGCAGCTGCCCCAAGTACCACAAAGTATGGGGTGCACTTTCGACCCCTAGCAATTCTCCTGCATACCCTTCCTCCTTTTTCCCTCTTCTCTTGTTACAGCTCTGTAAAGAAGATCATAATAATAATAAATGTGTTTCTTCACTAAAGCGGATGAAACATGAATTCTCAAGAATCTCCTGCCAACTCTAAAACCCTAAATGTGCTACAATGTTAGTATATAATAGTTTCAAATACAAACATTAGTCAAATTATTAGCAACTGGTCAAGAAGTCACCAAAATCTGCCTCTTGACAAAACACTTCTTTGGCATTTTGATGCCGTTTCAACATGGCTGATAAAACAATAGAGAAACAAGAGAGAGTAACAACAATGGTTGTCATGAATAAGTAGGCCATAGAATTTGACGACAGAAAATAACTATCCGGTCCACCTGTATTTTGCTTGAAGTTACAGGAAGTGGTTGTCAATGACAGAAAAGTATCATGTCACCAGAGGAGATTTTTTTTTCTGTTGGATAGAGAAAGGATGAAGTTGCAGAAGTTCGGAATGTGTATATAACAGCAGCAACGACATTTCACAGGATGAAAGACTGGACAATCTGGGACTAAAATGGTTAATAATTTGGACCTTTCGTAAGTTCAAAAACAGGTTTCCTTTTAAATATTAATCTTGCACACAGTTAATTTATGAGGGCAAACATGAATTTTCTTATGTGCATAAAATATTTATAATGACAACACTATGCCATTAAATCCTACAACAGTCTTTTAAAATGGTTTTCTTCCCAGGTTCTTGAAAGCATTAGTTCCAAAGGGAATATACCTACTTGGAGCAATAATTTAGATTATTGGTAGTTACTTTCAGCAAATAGGTACATTTATAACATGGAATTTAGTGTTAAACATGGGACTTTTTTTGCTACTAGCAGAACATAATGGGGACTCAATCATCTACAATTTAATTTGCCACATGTTTCAAAGGGTGAGATTATTTAATACACACATCCTAAAATTCAAGATGGCTGCATGAAGACACAAGTGGGACACAAGTGGAAGTGGTCTTTATACAGCGGGATGTGGATTGGCCAGCTGTTCACATATGACTTGTTCATACATGATTGCAAGGTTTGTTGCAATGCCCCATATGGTGCATATGGGGCATTTAGTTAGAAATTTATCAGGAAACCTATGTTGCCTACCCTACTGCTAAGCATGTATTCTGTACTAGTTAAGTCAACCATACATGTACAGCTGGATGCATATACAAGAGGTTTACATTCTGTTTGACATGCTTCCCAACATAGTTGTACACCTCAAGACAAGGTACGATGTGACATCTGGGTATTCCAGTTAAAAACACAATTATTAAAGAATCTGTATTCACACTCAAAAGGTGGCGTGTCTTGGAGAAATGTATGATTTGCCACAGGACGCAAAGTAGAACCCCTGCAAGTTCCAAGAATTGACCCTGCCTTATGAATTCATTCCCTATGGCTTCATTTGATTGTTTATATACAGTGCTGTTAAAAAGCGTTTGCCCCTTACCAATTTCTTCTATTTTGGGTTATTTGTGATGTTTAGAATGTTTCTGACCATCCAACTAGTTTTAGTATTAGACAAAGACAACATGAGTAAATACAAAATGCAGCTTTTAAGTAATCCCTTCATTTACTGAAGGTTCATTAAAACCTATAACACCTATTTGAAAATGTAAACCTAATAACTGGTTGTGACACCCTTGGTGGTAATCACTGCAATCAAATGTTTGTGTTATCTGGCAATGAGTCTGTTACATCAGATTTGATTTATTTCAGCCACAATGAATGGTTTTCGAGCATTAAACTGTCTTTCTAAGGTCACATCACAGCATCTCAATTAGATTCAAATCAGTACTTTGACTAGGCGCCTCCAAAACCTTAAATTTGTTTATTTTGAGCCATTTAAAGGTAAGCATTCTTGTGTGCTTCGGATCATCAACTACGCTTGAACTTTAAGTCGCAAACTGATAGCTGGACATTCTCCTTCAAGATTTGCTAGAGAACAGAGTTCTGGCAAGTCACCCAGGTCCTGAAGCAGGAAAGTAGCCCCTGGCCATCACACTATTACCACCTTGTTTGACAGTTGATATGATCCTTATAGTGAAATGCTGTGTTAGCCTTTTTCCAGATGTAACAGGACCCATGTCTTCCAAAAAGTTCCACATCCGTCCACAGGAAAATGTGAGACAAGCCTTTGGGTTCATTTTGGTCAGTAGTGGTTTTCGCCTTGCCACTCTTCTATGAATGACATTTTTGCACCGTCCTTTTGTTCAGGGATCGTGAAGACCGGCCTTAACTCAGGAAGGTGATGCCTGCTGTTCCATACATGTTAGCCTGGGTTCTTTTGTTACCTAATGCATGAGACGTTGATACATTCTTGGAGTAATTTTGTAATTTAGAAAGGTTCATCACTGCTCCAAATTTTCTCTATTTGTAGATAATGGCTCTCACCATGGATCAATGGAGTCCCAGATTCTTAGAAATGGCTTTGTAACCCTTTC
Organism: Spea multiplicata; assembly: GCA_009364415.1. Lineage (NCBI taxonomy): Eukaryota > Metazoa > Chordata > Amphibia > Anura > Pelobatidae > Spea > Spea multiplicata. The sequence continues at coordinate 28,621 of VKOC01023224.1, forward strand.
CAGACTAATAGATTTCAATGACTTTGTTTCTCATCTGTTTTTGCATTTTAAGATCATGGCATCATGTGCTGCTTTTTAGACCTTTTAGTTTACTCCACTTTGCAAGACAGGTTCTATTTAATTGATGTTTAGATTCAACAGGGCTGGCAGTAATCATGCCTGGTGTGTTTAGTGAAATAAACACTAAATGTTTAGTGAAAATTCATTTTTTTCACATAGGGCCAAGTAGGGTTGCATATCTTTTTTCCTTTTATACATGAAATTATCATTTATAGCTTTGTATAATATTAAAATTAGTTTGATGAAATGAAACATTTAAGTGTGACAAATATGCAAAAAAAAAAGAAATTGGGATGGCGCAAATATTTTTTCACAGCACTGTACCTTTACTCAATGGCTATACTAATTATAGTATACACTTTCTAATGATCACAGGATGATCTTCAGGGACCTTGGCTGGATGAAATTGACCAGCAATAGCAATAAGTAGTTCTATAAAATAAACACATTAAGCAGCTGCTTAGTGCAACAGTCCATTGCTAATAGCTTTCTAATCATGAACTCTTACTGAGCTCCATACAGTGTGCTACAATTACCGGTAAATAAGACTAATATATGGAACACTAACAGGAGTAATATAGAGAAATATTTATGGGGTAACGAGAAATTATACTGTTAGGTCATACAAATTGGAATTAGAAAGAGTTACTGCATGAAGGTATATTTGCAATTACAGAAAAAAATGTGAAAAGTCATAACAAGAATAAGAAGAGGAGGCTATGTCAAAAATAGTGGGTTAAAAATATATAGAAAAAGCAAGAGGTAAAATGTGATATTGGCAGTTATATGGACAATAAACACATAAAAGGTGTTTCAGTTATAGCCAGTGAAATTAGCCAAAGAGAAAAATATCTATACTAGTAACTTTCTTGAGAACAAAAGACTGTTCTCTGAAGCAGCACCACATACTGTATGATGTAAATATGTATTTTTTGTAAAACATCTCAGTGGAAGCATATAATAGATAAGGGCCTAGATAAGTTGCGCAAAGTAAAATGTGGGATCATAGGGTATCATGATGTAATTGAACAATGGAACATTCGTTAATTAAGCATTGCTTTATCGTTATATTTATAAAACACCAGTATATTATATTGTTTGGTTGCTTGTATAACATTGCTACATATATGACATAACTGAGCTTTTTACAGATTGCAAGGCTCAGGTCTCTAATGTATTCTGCTCTTCAGTGGCATGTGATACTGTTTTAACAGACAATCCTCTGTTCTGAGAGCTACTAGGAGCTCTGGCCCCCGGCCCTGTCAGCTGTATGTATGGATTGGGATGTTCCATGACATACTGTAATTTTAGTTCTATGTTTTTTGACAAACTGGGAATTGCCATACCCAGCTCTGTGTGACTCGGCGGGAGTTTCTTTTCTAGATGGTTATTTAATGTATTAACTAAAAATATCTCTGCATTAATATTAGAGCTCGTACCCTTAAAAAAACACTGTACTGAGAAATTAACCGACTATAATGATTCCTTAAGCTAATTTGACATGACTTTGTTCCTAACATAAATACTGTCAGTGGTTTGGGCAAAATACCGTATTATTAACATCTCAAGGATAATAGCCTCTTTTTGTGTTCAAAAATAATGTTTTTTTTAAACCTAGAGAAGCCTTGAGAGGTTCTTTTTGCAGAAGGAAAGTGGATCTTACTTATTAAGACATGACATTAATTTAACAGGAAGAAAGACATTTCTTTAAAGTATATAAAGCCTCTATTTTAATGGACGGTAAAAGATTTTGTCTCTCTCTCTCTGTCAATTAATCAAAAATGTCCCATAATGAATTGGGCTTTTTGCAATTTTAAGGGCAATAGCCCAGAAAATATGATGTTTAGTGTATAGTGCCCTGGGAACTGGCGTAACTGAAAGGACAGGGCACTTGCGTGAGTGTTGCTGATTGCTCTATGATTGCTAGCAGGGCCGGCCAGACAATGGAACCGAGTGGGGCAACTGCTCCAGGCGGCACTTTTGAAGGGGCAGCACTTTGCCACCCCAAGCCCTTTTTTTTTTTAAAGCGGAAGAGAGAGAGAGGGGTGCCGAGTGGTTTTCGCTTACCAAGTTGTCAGTACCAGCTCGGCGCCCCTCTCTCTCTCCTCTGCGGCGAGTCCATGTGCATCAGTGACCGTCCATGACCCTGATGCCAGTTTGCCGCTTTTCCTTCTTTGGACTACTTTTGAAGTACTGACCATTGCAGGAACACCCCATAAGAGCTGCAGTTTTGGAGATGCTGTCAGGGACGTACCTGCAATTCCCGCCGCCTGCGAGTATTTTCGCCTGGGAGGGACACCACCAAGCACCAGCGTCTTCGTCCGTGTACCACGCAGCCGCAGGGCCGCATCTTCGAGCTTCAGGCCGCATCCCCAGCCTCTGTTGCAGCACACACCACGCAGGGCAGGAGTCAGGAGGAGAGTGACGCTGGGGAGGCATGTCTTGCAGTCCAGTGACGCAGGTGGGCCGACTGGGGGGCGGGGCAAAGTGGTGACGGACAGTCACCATTAATTAAGCACATAGGAAAAGGAGGGCTGAGGGGAGGAGTCAAGCTTTGGCGGGCTATTATTGTTCAAGTTCCCTGCTATACCCCCACACCTCTTTGCTGGATTTTTGTTTTTTGGATTCTACAGACTTTGATCTTGCTTAAAGGACTTTGCTGATTCTCTCTACCCCAGACCACGGATTGATGTACGGTACTCTTTTTGCCCTTTATTCCTGCTCAGTGAATAAAACCTTTGCTGTTGCACTATATCCTGGTTTTGCATCTGCTATTTTATCTGGAGTCTCTCTGTGTTGTGATCCAACTCCAGCACTCCTGACAGATGCTCAGACCCAGTCATCTAGCCATCATAATTTGGCCCTTGTCAATGTAGCTCAGATCCTTACACTTACCCATTTTTTCTGCTTCTAACACAGCAACTTTGAGAATGGAATATTCACTTGCTGGTTAATATATCCCACCCAATGACTGGTCAGTCTGAATTGTGCCAAAGCCAGGTAGACCTAGAAAAAGACCCCCAGTGCAAAAGAGATGAAAGACAGAAAGAGAAGAGAAAAAGAAGAAAGGAGAAGGAAAATAAGGGAGGGAAACAAAAAAGATGCAAATAAGATAGAGGTTAGAGAGGGCATTTGTTATAAAACCAGAGCCCCTCCCACAACTCCAGGCCAACTGCTTGCATATACAATTCACACACACACATATAAGCAACACGTATATACATATACACACGCAAAAATATATACATATAGATACATACACACAAATATATATATATATATGTGTTTATATAAATACATATATAGTTGTGCTCAAAAGTTTGCATACCTTTAGAGAATTGGTAATATATGTACAAGTTTTAAAGAAAATGGCAAACACATTAATTATATTTCTTATGGGAGTCATATTCAACTGTATGTGATAACAGAATGTTGCAATCATGTGACATCAAACAAAACATGGCAACACAGAAAAAAATGAATGATCCCTGTTCAAAAGTCTGCATACCCTTACTTCGTAATACTATGTATTACCCCCTAGCATCAATGACAGTGTGCAGCCTTTTCTAATAGTTGTCTATGAGGCTCCAAATTCTTGCAGGTGGTAAAGCGGCCCATTTCTCACGGCAAAATGCCTCCAGATCATACAAAGTCTTTGGTCGTCTTGCATGAACCGCACATTTGAGATCATATTGTAAACAGGCTTTTTTGTGGCATTGACTCAGTAAAGACTTCTTTCTGGTAACTCAACCATGTAGCTAATTTTTGTTCAAGCATTGTCGTATCGTGCTCCTTGAAAGAACCACACCGTCTTTTTGCCAGTATTTCTCCTAAGGGTTACTTGTGGGTTTTTCATTGTATCTCAAACAATTCTGGCAGTTGTGGCTGAAATCTTTCTTGATCTACCTGACCTTGGCTTCCTGGACAGTACTGACTGCCATTTTCAAGGCTTTGGATATCTTTTTTATATCCCTTTCCATCTTTATAAAGTTCTATTACCTTGTTACGCAGGTCTTTTCTTGGCTCAGTATCTACCCTGCTCAGTGCATCCATGTGAGAGCTAACAAACTCATTGACTATTTATACACAGACAGTAATTGTAATTTAAAAAGGGAAATTTACCTTTAATTGGCATTTTAGCCTGTCTGTGTCACCTGGTGTGTTTGTAACAAGGCCAAACATTCAAGGGTATGTAAAGTTTTGATCAGGGCCATTTGGGTGATATCTGTTATCATTATGATTTAAAAATGAGCCAAACAGCTATGTGAGAACAAATAGCTTTATATGATCACTAGACTTTGCATGATTAGTCATATTTTCAAAATCAATGCCAACATTTCACAATTTCTGGCAGGGTATTTGAACTTTTTAGCACAACTGTATATACACTCACTGGGCACTTTATAAGTTACACTTTTCTAGTACCTGGTTGGACTTCATTCTTTGTGGCATACTTTCAACAAGGTGCTGGAAACATTTCTCAGAGATTTTGGTCCATATGGATATGATGGCATCATGCAATTGCTGCAGATTTGTTGGCTGCACATATAAGATGCGAATCTCCCATTTCACCACATCCCAAAGGTGCTCTATTGAATTGAGGTCTGGTGACTGTGGAGGCCATTGGAGTACAGTGAACACATGTTCAAGAAACCAGTTTGAGATGATGTGAGCTTTGTCACATGGTGGACTATCCTGCTGGAGGTAGCCATCAAAGGATGGGTACACTGTGGTCATAAAGGGATGGACATGGTCAGCAACAATACTCAGGTAGGCTGTCGCATTTAAACAATGCTCAATTGGTACTAAGGGCCAATGTGTGCCAAGAAAATGTCCCCAGCACAACATTACACCACCACCAGCAGCCTGAACCGTTGATACAAGGCAGGATGAATCCATGCTTTCATGTTATTTATGCCAAAGTCTGATCCTGCCATCAGAATGTTGCAGCTGGAATCAAGACTCATCAGACCAGGTAACGTTCTTCCAGTCTTCCACTGTCCAATTGTGGTGAGCCTGTGCAAACTGTAGCCTCAGATTCCTGTTGTTATCTGACAGGGATGACACCCAGCGTGGTCTTCTTCTGATGTAGCCCATCTGCTTCAAGGTTCGACATGTGCGTTCAGAGATGGTATTCTGCATACCATTCTGCATACCTTGCTTGTAACGAGTGGTTATTTGGGTTACTGTTGTCGCTCACTGGATATTTTCGAGGGGCATAAAGCATATCTTGGGGTCAGAGTGGCATATCGTGGGGTCAGAGTCGCTTATCTAGGGGGCATAAAGCATATTGGGGGTTATAAAGCATATCTGGGGCACAGAGTGGCATATCTGGGGGCAGAGGGGCATATCTATAACTAAAGTGCATTATGAATTCAACGGGGACCTTAAAATGGGTATTGGTTTTCTGTTTGTATATAACATATGCTGGCAAACTGTATAATAGTTACTAAAAATGTTAAAATACATGTATGCCTGTTCATTAGATAAAATACTGTTTTACCATTCCACTAATGTGTATTTTTTTCTTTAAAAATAGTTTTTTCTTTAAAATAGCACCAAACTTTAAGGGTGCGGCCTATATTCCGATGCGGCCTATTTTCTAGCCAATTCGGTAACTATGCCAATCCAAATGCCTCAACTGATTGCAAGATGACATGGGTTTTGCTCATCTAATAGATCATTTATGTTAACCAGCAGTTTCAGATATTGTTAGAGGCCTAGTCATCCATGTAAACAGGTGTTTAGTAGCAATTCTCCTCAGGTTGATGCTTTCCAGTCTTATTGGATTACTTTTTTTACACAAACATCCACAACAAACTAGAACTAAGTAACTAGGACAAATAACCCATATAAATGTCACCAGTGACACTATGAATACAATAAACAATTTATTGTCCATTGTGTACCAAAGCAGGCTTATTATCTGTAACAAGTAAACAAAGGTAACAACTAACATGTTTTCCTGGTAAGCACTGCCATCTAGTGATCATTTTTAGTTTATCAACTATCCCTCTCTATGCACTGATAAAGCTGAAGGTATATGAAAGACCAATATTTCAAGGATGCCCCCTCAAAATAAACTCAAACCCAGTTATATATAAATATTAGCAAATTGGCAGCCATTTGATTGTAATCAGCTAGACCATCATTGCGTGATTTGTTATTTGGCAAAATACAGAAAAAAAGTATAGATGACAAAGCCACATGATACGGTGAAGTTAAAAAGGTATGGACAACACAATGCTGCCACTTAGCAGGAAAACTTTATGGACCATAGGCCTACCTCCACGCTGCCCCATCATGGACCCGCTAGAGAGAGACCCTCTGTTTCGAGCCATAAACTAGAATGTCTTGTAAAAACAAATTACTCCCAAATCATTACACAAGGTGATCTCACATTTTACCCTAGAATACTTTGGTATGCAGAGGTGTTCATGGTCTACTCAATGACTGCAATGCTCTATTGTCCTGTGGCTGCAAAACTAGCCCAAATCATTACCCTTCCACCACTGTGCTTGACAGTTGGAATGGGTTTGCGCTAATATGCTGTGTTTGGTTTTTGCCAAACATCTCCAATTTAGTCTCATCTGTCCAAATGACATTATTTCAGAAGTCTTGTGGTTTGTCCAGATGCAAACCTAAGCCACGCTGCCATGTTTATTTAGAGAGAAGAATCTTTCTCCTGGCAACCCTTCCAAACAAACCATACTTGTTCAGTCTAATTGTACAGTCATTAATTCTAACATTTAACATGCTAACTGATGCCTGTAGCATCTTAGATGTAACTCTTGGGGTTTTTGCAATGTCTGAGTATGTCTGGGGTGAATTTGCTGGGACGTCCACTCCTGGGAAGATTGTCAACGGTCTTGAATTTTTTCAACTTTTTTTTTTTTTCAGAAGAAATTTAGTTTATTTTATGTTATAGGTACAGAAGGTGAGTTCCAAAGATACATAAGAAACAAACGTATCATAGCGGGTTTAAGAAATACATACACGCTGATGAGCCCATAGAAGTGTTATACAAAGGCATAATAACAAAACAGGATTAGCTGTCGACGTCGGGCGCGGCGCCATAAAGGTGAAAGTCGTCAGGGCCATGAGTCACAGTGCATGAGGGCCACTAATACAGAAAATCTGGAATTTTTTCAACTTTTTAATAATCTTTCTTACTGTAGAATGATGATGTCTTTCCTCCTTGGCATTGTGTTAACACACACCGGAATGCAAACTGCTAAAACTTTGGCTTTTATAGAGGTGGTCACACTTGGAGGTGATCATTTAATAAAGAGCATTTGATTAGCAGCACCTGTCTGCTACTTAGCATCTTAATTCCTATGAAAGCAGCAAGGCTTCTCCATTTTGGCTTTATTTTTGTTAAATAATTCACAACACGGTGTTGTTGTTCATCCAAGGTTGTATTTACCAAATGTATAGACCTGCTAAGGAACAGTTGATTGTTATTATGTCCTGATATGTAAAACTATAGAATTTGAAGAGCGTGTACTTTCTTTTTCATATGACTGTACCTCTAGTGTCTGGACCTATTTTTGGCTGTCAGCAAGGTTGTACACTACCATGTCTTGTCGGGCCTTTGGTACCTCTTTGTGGTTTTGCACCAATTAGTTGTGCATGGACATATACGTGCAGGTTTTCAGAATGAAGCAGTAAAAATCCTAGTGGTCACAATACCTGGAGGCTCAAGAGAAAGAGAATGTGATTTTATAGGCTGAAGACCATCTCTTTGAAGGCATCCCCTTGTGGTCTCAGACCAAGGATCCTATTATAGATGTGTCTCCTTTGAACATAAGACAAGGCCAAACCCATTGCTAATAAGTATATAAAATCAAGCACATAGGCAGCCACCTACATAGACAAGCATTGGCAGTTGAATGCCTCGTACTGAAGAGCTCAGTGACTGTGAACATAGCACTGTCATAGGCAGCCACTTGTGCCACAAGTCAGTTTGTAAAATTTCTGCCCTGCTAGATCTGGTCTGGTCCACTGTAAGTGCTATCATTTTGAAGTGGAAGCTTCTAGGAGTAACAACAGCTCAGTCCTGAGGTGTTCCCAGACACCGGAGAATGAAATCAGGACAGCAGGCTTGAGGTAGAGCTTTGCAGACAGAGGGACTGAGTAGCAAAATCGGGACAGTCCTGCTCAAAGTAGAACAGTTGTGAAGCATATAGGTGTGAAGGTCAACTGTCCACATAATTTTGGTTTTATAGTGTATGCCTCTGTGCCAATGTAGTCTGAAAGCAGCGATAGGCAACATTTATAATTCATGCCAAGTGCCACCACTTGTGGAATTAACCCCAGTTCTGTAGTCATTTACACTGTCCAAGTTAATAAAGTTTAATAATAGTTACATTCAATTCCTCAGACACCAGTAAACTGGAGATTAATTAAAAGCACAGACAATACTCCCCCCTCCTCCTGCTGTACCTACAGACACTGGATCCCTGGAATTCCCTTTGGTATAATATAACTTTGTAAGACAAGCTGACTTGATGATTTTTTTCTGGGGGCAGCGTGATACCGACAAAAAAAAATGCAAATATAGCAAAGTGAAAAATTCTCAGTAGAGAACTCATTGCTTACAGTAAACCATCACACAACACACACATTAACCAAAATATAGCAATATTAACCCCTTAATGACAAAGCCTGTAAATGCATTGTTTTCAATGTGTTTAGGGACCGCCCATTGTCCTGAAGGGGTTAAACTTTTACACTGGCATAACAAATGACAATTAACTATTTGTCAACAAACCTGGAATGCATGTGAAGGGAGGGACAATGACCAGAGTGTTTAAATGAGGAGAACTGATGGGCGTGCGTCCTCATGCTAACATGCTGGAGATTTGTAGACTAAGTAGGTGACCATCAATCCTTTCAGTACAGATTCTGTAGAAAGCCTAACTGTCAGTTAAGAAGGATTTTTTCTCTGTCATTATTATTTTTCTTCTCTCTTGTTTCTCTTGCTCCCGGCCTTCCTCTGTTTTCTTTTATTTTTCTCTCTACTAAAACCATAGTAAAACCATGCCCATGATCACACCCTGACCATGACCTAACCACAGCCCCTGGCACAATCACTCAATGAGTGTCTAGGAAACGGCTCAGCAAAAGGTCACAACACTATGGACCCTTATGCTGGCAGTTCAACGAGCTGAAACTTGCATTTTCGATGAGAATCTTTCCTGGGTACTTCATATAATTATACTTTATCAACTCTCTCTAAAGCATTATGATGGATGTACCAGATACTTCAGAGAGTTAGACTTTCATCGTGCTTATATTTTTTCACCTTGGAAAATCTTACAATGCTGTATATGCAACAGTAAAATTCCCCAAAAACTCCTTGGTCTTGTCTTAGATTCAGGATACCCATATGCCCATGCATCCCATGCATGTTTAAATCCCCTCACTGTATTAAAATCTACCACTTTTGCTGCAAGGCTGTTTTTTTATTCGTTTACCATAATTCATGCTCCTATTGTATTTATAATGTGCACATTTACTGTATGCTACTCAAAAGGAAAGATGGCTGCTGGTTGAGACTTTTTTTTAACTGTTATTATAATATTGTTATTACTTTACTTGTTTTATTGTCGCATCTCCATACTCTCGTACTTTATGAGGCTCTGGGGCAATAACCTTTACCCTAATTTTACAGAGCAAATTGCAGAACACCAGTATATTTAGTTAAGACACTTTATTACAGTAAATGATGGTCAGCAAGCCAATTGATTACACCTGTCTCTAGTTGATGTTCTAATGGACCAAGCCTATCATCCCGCAAAATGTAATGTACAGTATGTCCAAGTGAATTGGCCATTTTAAGACCTCTCTCCATGTTATAAAACATCTCCAGGATGCTCAGAAAAAAAGATTAAAACTGATCAATATTTGGAATCATTAAAAGAAAAATGTGCCGAGTTCGATAAATCCGTGTCAGCCATATATCTGCCTGCCAGCTCCTTCTTGTAAAACTGTGACCTTTCTGGTTACAAAATGGGGGACAATTAAATTAACTCATTACTGTCCAAAAAGGTACATGCTTTTTTAAAAAAAACATAGTGTGTAGACAGGTGTAAGAGATTGTGTATATTTCCATGGACCTGTGGGGATCCAGCGATAATCCTGTTGGGGAAACTAAAGGATCTTCTCAAAACTAACCCATCATGCGTGATGCTGTGTAAGCTCTGTGTCTCATAGCCTCAGTCCGATTTAACGAATACAAGAATATGCCAGCATTCCATTTCATCCACACAGAAGCTGTTTTATTCCCAGATATCCTGTAGTATAGAATGCAAGTCACCTTAAGGGCAGAAGGAGGCATTATATCAAAATCTTATGGCGACACGGCCACTCAACCCTTTATTAACAGAGATGTCATTTTAATAGGGATTCCAGCCATATTGACACAGTGTGTGACCCTTTCATGAACCCTGCAGAAGGTGACAACTGATAGATTCTTATTTGCAAGATTTCTCACCCCAGAGGAATTACCGTTATGATGATATTTATATGTCCCCGTACTCAAGCTGACATAGGTTCTACTATCAGCAGTTATCCACAGGAGATGCAGGATCACTGGCTGTGTATACGGAAGGAAATGTAAAAAAAAACTATTGGAACTGCTAGCCAACTAGGTGTGTTTTTCAAGTATGGCTCCCTTCCTTAATGGCAAAATGAAAACGTAACTGTAACAGACAAATAGAAATATGAAAATAATCAGTTGAGTGTGTGTGTAGCTGTATAGTGGTAGACTGTTACTGCATTGTGTTAGATATGTGTTAATCTATGGTGTTATCATGAGTGTGTTTGTCAGTATATTGGTGTTATAGCGTGTCAGGAGTGGACATAGGGTTTTTAGTGCATGATGCATTTTAAGACATATGCCTAACATTTTAAGCCTAACAAATGTGGTGCCATTTTGAAACCAAATTCAACATGAACGACAACAATAATAATGATACATTTTGGGTGCTAGGGTCATGTGTAAAGTCAAACCTTCTTGCCACACAGAAACGTATTGGAGAATATTTTATTTTTTTATAAAAATTATATTTTATGATAGCCCACTGAAACCACCCTACCCCACAAAAAGGGCATAATTAGAAAGGTATAGGG
>VKOC01023226.1:0-12870 GCA_009364415.1 Spea multiplicata
TCAACTCCTGTGTTGGACAGCGTGAGGCGTTTGTCTCGTGGTGCCGCGCTTCACTCGCTGAGGGCGCCTGGCACTCGAGACAAACGCCTCACGCTTCCAACACAAGAGTTGAAGCGCTGGCAGGCGGCAGAGGCAGACGGCGGGCGGCGGCGGCGGCTGAGGCAGCGTATAACAGGATTTATCGGCGTATAACACGCAGGTAGGATTTCAGCTTCAAATTTTAGTTAAAAAAGTGCGTGTTATACGCCGATAAATACGGTATATATATATATATATATATATAGCCAGAACATTGTGACCAATTATGTTTTTACATTATGTGGATGGCCGTATGTGTCACTTATGTGGAGAATAATTTAAAGGATTTAAAGGACCTGTTGCTTACGGTGGTCATAATGTTATGGCTAATCGGTTTATCTAATATATATATATATATATATATATATATATATATATATATATAATAATATGCACACACATTTGTGTGTGGTTGTTATTACTAGAAAAAAAGTGGCAAATATGTTTCTAGAAGATATGAGTTTCATACTTAAGAGCCCATATGGGAATTAATGCTAATTTGCATGATTCTGCATTTGTATGAAGAGGCAAAGCACATTAAAAGAAATGATGTTTCCTTTTTCTGTCTTAATGATAGATATTTATGTAGAACAGATTTTGCATTTACAGGCAGAGGCTACTATTGCTACAGCCGGATTGCAGAGAAAATGTAAATCCCGCTTAAAGCTTCGTGGTCTGAATGTCTATATAGTTAGAACATAGCTGTACATGTATTTCCTCAAAAGAATAATTAAAATCACAAAGTATTTTAGAGTGAAACGTATTGCATTTAACGACCATTTTTGTATATAACCACATCAAAATTTCAGATGTCAAAAAAGAAAATTGTTAGGACCCTGGGGTAAAATACATTAAGTACATCATAATACTGTGATGAACGATTAAATAATCTTAGCTTACTTTTTCTATTTAAAGGAAACAAAAGTTTCGAGTTATCTTAACTACAATGTAAGAAAGGGTTTTTTTTATTTTTTACTTTTTATATAAGAATATAACTAAATGTATCTTGAATTCTCTTTTGCGTTGTTTAAAGGTATTTTAGAAATTATACGTCATCTGGCATGTCAAACTGGCCAATACGCAATATACTTGTTGCCATTATATAACTTACATGCACTAGCGTGAGATGTGAGTGTGTGAGAGTTCACATGAGTTTAGTGAATAGACAAATATTTTGCATTTACTTATAATTTTGGATAAAAATGTTCCCGGATTTGGTTTAGAAAAAAAAACCTGGTTTGTCTACTTAAAGCAAAGAAGTTCCTTTCACTTTATAATTATTATATGAATAAACTGTACATTTAATATACCAACAAACAAGATCATTGTATACCAAACCAAGTTCTACATAATACATTTTATGTTCCTAAAGCAACAAACTGCATGTTTTTCATTTTTTTTTATAATAGAAGTAAAAGAACCCATTTTAATCATATATATATATAGAAATGTTACATCTCTGGGTTGTTAAAGCAAACGGTGATGCAAATGGCAGTGGTGCAAAAAAAAAGTATTTCAGCAACATTCTCTATCTGGATCATTTCCATTCTATTTGTGCAGTTCTTATTAGCGAATGTATGTTGAAAAGGCTTGATGTTATGAATTTTGCATATGAAATGACCATTTAGTGAATAAATGAGGAAAGCAATGCATGTATGAAGATGCTCAGTATGGAAATGCGCCTGTAAAATGCGTATGTAAAAGAGAAAAGCGAGAAAAGACGAGGAAGAAGTGAAAGAAAAAAAAAAGAAAAAATTAATCTGCGACTATAGTAATAGTTTATGTGCCCAAAGTGCTAATTATTTTGAATACCGTTATTTTTAAGAGAATGTTAAACCTTTCATAATTAAATGGAAAAGAACATTATGAATTTCATGCCCTCCCTACTGAATTGAGTTGTCTGTTCTTTCAGCTTAAATAATTAATTTCATGAGCATTTTCAAAGTTAGCTTATTTACAACACTTCTGGCTCTAAATGGGGCATCACGTCGTATAATCTATTATGTGTATTCTTATGAAAAAAAATCAGTACTCATGTATCTCTGATGCAAGGTATTATACTTCTTAAATTGTAACTAAAACCTAGTCTGAGCATTAGCAAACACCCCCTACAGAAGACTCTTCTATATTTTTTGTTATTTTATACAATATACATCCTGCTATATGAAACAGAGGACATATAGTCCTCTAATTCTTTAGACCAACCTAGTTGAATATAAACTAGTACTGCCATCCTCTAAAAACACATCCTCTAAAAAAAAGTAAAAGAAAAGGCTGAATAGATCAAACAGGTCAGTAATGTGTGGATCAAATGCAGCAGTGGAAAGAGTATCTTTTAACCCCTTAAGGACAATGGGCGGTGCCAAAACGCATTGAAAAGAATGCATTTTGAGCCCATACATGAACGGGCTTTGTCATTAAGAGGTTAAGCTTCTGTTAGAGTTTACACCCTCAATTTTACGCCTTTACCCACTGTGAATCCCTTTCATCTGACAATATATGTAATATAATATTTGAAAAATTCATTTAAGTTATGTCTTAAATAAACTTAAATTCACTTGAACTTCTAGGCCTAAATTATTTCTACTTTGCTACTCATGTGTAAGATTAGTTTGAACATTAAGTCAACAGGTCCTCAACGTGTTGGGTAAAGCAATGGTTAGGCAAAATACCTCTAAAATTAAGTGTGTACAGAGGATGAAGTGATGGCTAAATGAGTAATTGCAATGTTTTCATTTAGTTTATGCTCCATTCAGTTTCGGACAACCAATTTGATTTCCTGCCCTTTCGGTTCAGATACAATTCAAAGGGCTTTTTTCCTTGTCACTCACCATCTCTCACTCTCTCAATGTCTCCCTACCTTCTCTTCTCTGCCACAACCTTGTATGTCCTTTCCATCAGTTCCACTTCTTGTCTTGCCTCCTCTTGCCTTCTTTATTGCTCCGCTTTTCCTTCCTATCCAATGTCTTGGAAGGCCTCCAGAAGCACTCTAGGGCTCGGCTCTGCTTTTTTGTGGAAGTACTCCAGGAGGCCAGAATAATGCAGATGGATCTGCTGAGAAAGAGAAGCATTTTTGCACTTCTCTTTCTCTTTGAATGAAGTTGGCCACCGTGGTGTACGCCAAGGCTCCATCCTGCAGAGGCCAGGTTAACAAAGTGGAGGCCAGGTTTAACTGAGCTCATAGAGGAGAAAAGGGGACCATGAAAGAAGATAGAAGCAAGAAACAAGAACAGATAAGACAGGCGGAGCAGCAGAAAATAATAGTGACCCGGAAGTGTAGAGCGTGATCGAGTAAAAAAAAATAACAAAATGCAAACAAAAATTAAGAGTTTGATTGGGGCCCTCCTCTTTTTTTAGACAATCGTACAAATTAATGAAATCGGCAAACATATAAGTAATAGATACCAATGAATACTAGATAGCGATAAACAATAAATGCAAAATAAATCTACAGGAACTATAATATTGTTTTCCTGATGAAGAGTCCATTTGAAATAGATGAAGATGAAAAAGCCAATCTTCAAATGTTCTCATTTAACTATAAGTATGTTGGAAGCCTGGCATGGAAAACATAACTCCTTAAAATCATTTTTTTTTAAGATATAGAATAACATCTCATTACAATTTTGACTTTACGTTGCAGAAGAACCCTCATTACTTTTTAATGTCATTCTCAAAATAGGAAACTATAACTGGAATGAATGTCATGGAGATTAAATTTGTCAGCGTTGGAGCAAGCCATTTGGTGTCACTGCAACATTTCCAAGAAAGGAACATTACGCACTTGGGGAATATTTATTGTTGAAACTAGTATAATGCTCTGTCTTTAGTGTTATATTTTCCAATCATTCTTTGATGAAGTAATTTGCAATGTTTGAAAATTATTACAATGTCTTATATGTATACTATTTTTTTGGTCTTACAAATTAGCTTTTATCTGAAGAGTCTGCAAGATGGTAAAGTTATGTATTTGCATTAAAAAACATCACATCAATGTTTGTCAAAAAAAGTACTAATATACATTTACAAATGATGATTTAAGACAATTTGTTTTTTGTTGGTGTCCAACTCCAAACATTTTCAGTGTTGCTTGATCAGAATAATACCATATGTGCTTGCTTATAAGACAATATTTTAAAAAATGATCTGAAAAAACAACTTTGTCTTATAATTAAGGTTGTGTTTTACTCAGATCTGCAGCACTGCCGCACAGCCAAGAAAGCCTAGGAGCTTGTCAATCACTCTCACGCTCTCTAACAATCTCTCATTCACTCTCTCTCACACTCTCATTCACTCTCTCTGACAATCTGTCAGTTTTTCCCTACCTTCTCCGCCAACCACTTCCATGTCCCTTTCTTCTTTTCTGCAACTCCGCTTCTTGCCTCTTCTTGTCCTTCCATCTAGGAAAACTAGCAACTAAATGCTAACAGCTCAATTATCCTGGTACTCTATGAAGCCAAAGTATTGCAAACAGATTCCCAGAGAAAGGTGCAGAAACTCTTCTGTTTCTCTGCAAATCCATCTGCAATATTCTGGCCTCTTGGAGTACTTCCACAAAAAAGAGGGGCAACAGCGTACCCCAAGGAGACAGCCTCTCCCCTATTACTCCAATCGAGGGAGATGGAGTGCACAATTTTGGCGTATGTTCCTATTCCATCCTTCCTTGCATGATTTGTTATGCAGTTAGATGTCATGAATTACTTTTGTGCCTTATAATGCTGACCATGCTTAAATACCAATTACCAAAGATTTTAGAACCTTTTTTACAATAGATCTTGGAGGCACATATAACATCAGATTGGGAAGAAGAAAAATAGAAATTTTTAACACAAGATTTGGCCAATGCAATTGCCTTGTCATGTTTGGGTTGTGCAACACTCCAACTCTCTGCCAAGAAATTGTTACCTTTTTGTGGCATTCTCCTGTGATTCACTCTAATATTGTCTGTCCAGTCTCTTGTTGTCCTGACTAGTCTGACCTTGACAACCCTGTTCTCAGGTTAATTGACCTGGCTTGTATGGATTATGCTTCTCTAGTGACTTGGCTTGTGTTGACTATGCTGCTCTCTGGTGTATTGTCCCAGCTTCTTTTGATCACCTTGCTCTTTGGCGACCTTACACAATTTGCTTTGGCCATGCTGCTCTCTGGTGACCTCAGCTGGTCCTGACCACCAACGTTGTGTCTTGTTACAGGCTATCCCCATGACTCCGTACTGGAATAGTTACTCAACCCTGTATTATTATCCCTGGACTCATGGGGATTTAATTATTGATCATCCACCCCTAAACTTGTAATATGTGTGGTTATGAACCAGTTTTCCAAACAAGCTCATAGTTACATAGTTACATACATAATTACATAGTACATAAGGTTGAAAAAAGACCTAAGTTCAGCCCTTCTACCTAACCTTCCTACTCTTGATCCAAAAGAAGGCAAAAAAACCCTAATTAAGCTACTTCAAATTCTGCCATCAGGGAACAAAATCCTTTTGACTCCAAAAGGCAATCAGATTTCTCCTTGGCTCTAAAATATTAATTCTATTTATAGCCCTGTATGTCATGCCTTTCTAAAAATATCCAGATGCCTTTTGAAGGTATCTAATGTATTGGATAACACAACCTCCCTAGGCAGTGAATTCCATACCTTGATTGCCATCACTGTAAAGAGCCCCTTCCTTTGTCGTCTATGAAATCTCTGCTCTTCCAGTCTCAGAGGGTGACCTCTTGTTCTTTGGTCATTTTTGTTAATGAACAGGTCACTGAAGAGCTCTTTATATTGGCCCTGCAAATATTTATAAAATGTTATCATATAATCAAATAGAAGGAACCAACCACCTCTTGGGACAAAATGTTTATAAATGATTAACTCAATAACTACTCTGCTTTCTATGGATGAATTCTCCTTATAGTTAACTGGTCTATTTGTTACACCCCATTTTATTGTTGCATTAGGCTATGAGCCATGTAACTTTCTTCCTTCTGTTTTATCCTTTAACCTATCTGTGGTGGATGGATCCTTGACCCAGTTGGGGAATGCCATCTATAGGTGTCTGACAAACAAAACAACAAATTAAAAAACATACCTCCTCTCTTTCTCACTGGAGACATGCTAATTTTACTTCCATATCCTTAGGACCATATAATCTCTGCCCAAATCAGTCCTGAAATTAAATTTAATTAAATTTCCAAAATACTGCAAGTATTCCATGTCTCTTTTCTAAAGCCTATGGTTGGCACTGTTTTTTTCTGAGATCCTTAGAGCTGCCTCTCCTGTTATTGTTCAATTGTTTTTGATTATATTAAGCATGCAATAAAATGCATGAATAATGGATTTTGGTTACATTTGGGCTTTTCATGAATATGAATCAGTTACAAATTGTAAGGTTTTTTTTAAACCAAGAATTTGGTTTTGGAAGAGACAACACTGCTGAATAGATGATTGACCATACAGCAGTGTCCAAAACTACCCGATGCCTGCTGAGGCGCTCTCTGGGTAAAGGGATTAGCATTGGCGCAGCCATGCTTGTCCATTTACTAGCCTTGTTTGAGTCTGTGTGAGAAAGAATGCAGAAAATATGAGAGTCTTTACTAATAGCTAAACCTGTCCTATTAAAAATATAGTTTTTCCTAGGTAACTGTAAGCTCTTGTTGCCAAATACTAGCAAAACTACACAAAGTAGGCTGGCCTGAGGAGTGCACCAAAAGTACTTAAGAAGTTAATGGGTGACATCATAAATAATGAAATGTAACATAGATCAGGTGATCCTATTATATTTAAGTATAAAAAGTGACATTTTGATTGAATCTGACTCTGCAGATTAGGAGGGGTCCCCCTACTTCTCAAAATAAACTGCAAGAAGTAGGCAGAAAAAGAGAGAAAAAGAGGATAACAAAAGGGGAGGACATGAAAAGACAAAAAAGAGGAAGATAAGTCATTAAATGACATAGCAAAAAAAACTGCACAGGGTTTTTCTCACACAAACCTCACCCCTACCATACCCAGCCATCAAACATTACGCTTTTCATACCCAGCTATCACACATGACACCTTACTTATATCACACTCAGCCATCACAACTCACACAGATCCAAGGGAGGGCTGGCAGCCTAAGGCCTGGGGGGCAAGTCAAGTCAAGTGGCCCATTGTGCCACCAAATCAGCCCATCTTTTCCTGATTTTCTAACGCATATTGATTATAAAAATACAAATATGATTCAAATGTGGTTTAACATAAGTAAATATAATAGCAACAAAGGATGGTAAAAAAAGCAAAGCCTAATGTCCCCCTGATGCTCAACCAGTTAAATGCCCCCCATGATACTGGCTGAGGATTATGGGAAGTATAGTACACAGCAGCAGGGAAATTGTAAAGGCTAATATGAGTACCCTACCAGGATCATACCTTAAAGTGGGCTGATTGGGGCAGCAATGTCATGGGGGGCTTAAAGGGGACAGAGGTGGCACTGTAGAGCTGAATGGGGACAGCAATGACATGGGGGCTGAAAGAGGACAGAGGTGACACTGGGAGGGGTGGAATGGGGACAGAGGTAACACAGGGAGGGTCTGATTGGGGACAGAGAGGACACTGGGAGGGGCTGATTAGGGACAGGTGACACTGGGGAGCTGAATGGGGACAGAAGTGACACTGGGGAGCTGAATGGGGACAGCAATGACATGGGGGGCTGAATTGGGGACAGAGGTGATACTGGGAGGGGTGATTGGGGAGCAGAGGTGACACTGGGGGGCTGATTGGGGACAGAGGTGACACTGGGGAGCTGAACTTGTGAACACATACAGACACAGAGGTTTCTTTTTTTTAATAACTTAAAAAAGCATTATGTTGTTTGTCCCCCATGGACGCACTTACATACACACACATACCGATTTTTTTTGTACAACAAAATAATATACAGTTTGCGCAAAAATAAATTGGTTTACTAACCTTCTACTTCTTAAGTTCTTCCACTTGGGGGAGGGGGTTGGCTACCCCTGGTCTAGACCTCCGTCCTCTGATAGCTGCAGACTGTTTGCTACGTATACAGGATGTCAGTGACGCGACATCCGCTGCTCCAGCAGTCTGAATGCGAGGGGGCGGAGCTTTCACCCCCACACTGCTCTCATCACTATGCGGCCATCAGATTGCTGGAAAAGTAATCTAAACAGCCAATGCTGGCTGATCACATGTATTGCCATCAGCAATATACAAAAATAAAAAAAAAATGGAAGCCCAGTCATCTGAAATAAAAACAATATTTTAAAAAATCACTAGCAAAGCCTTAAATGAAAATTTTATTTTGGTAGGCCAGTTGATGTTCAGCTTACTCAAGACTGGTTCAAGTATCAATATTTTTCAGATGCTTGTGTATTGTCATATACTGCCCTCCGAGGGCATTACGCCTCTACAAGGAGTCTTGAAAACCTACTTTGCTCAAACAATCATTGACCATTCTTTATAGTGCGCATCCCAGCATAGAGTTTTAGTGGTATGCACATGATATTTGCACTGTGCAGGCTTGTAGCTACACGGTCTGAGTGGAGGTGCCCCTCTGCGAAGTTAGGCTTTCTAATAAGATACGTTTCCTCCTCCTATGACAATACACTCTGTATTGCCAAAAAAGTCCAACACTCACCACAAGCTTTAATTTGCAGAACCTCCGCAAGTTCTTCAAAGAAAAGAACCTTCCATTTTAAGTAATCATTATGCAGGGCCTGCTCCCCTTACATGAGAAACTTGCCTGGACTGGCAATTCATAATGCAAAGTTGAGTCAGGAATCGCATCTGCGTTGCAAACTTCTACTTTAGTGAATTAACGTTTCATAATCAGTGGTAGATATTGGCTAAGACCAGTGCCCCACAGCGTACCTCAGTAGCCATAGCCTCTATGCTGAGCCTATCATATCCTGGTACACTGCACTTTACAGACATGTGGAGAGAGTCAAGGAGCTGATTAATGTAGCATGTGCCAGCTCGGCAATATGGTCCAGTTACAAGGAAGATCTCTAACTTCCCCAACCGGCCAATGGAGCCAGATCACCAGAAAAGGGCACTCTGCCCCCCTCAGTTATAAAGCAGACAGGCTGCCACCCCTTGGAATTGCGCTCTAAGCATAGTCAACCTGGGTCATAATATGGTACCGCTAATAAATATACTTGTGCAATAGTTTCCTTTTTTGTCTGGGAAGAAAGAAGGCAGAAGACAGAAGAAGTGAAGAAGACAAGAGGCAAGAAGTGGTGCTGCAGAAGAGGAGACAGGGACACTGAAGCAATTGGCAGAGGAGATAGTGAGAGTGAATGGTAAGTGACAAGGAATTTGGTTTCTACACCTCTCTTTCTCCACAAATCAGTCTGCATTATTTTGGCCTCTTGGAGCAGAGCCACTGTGCTCCCAGCGGGAAAGCCTTACCCCTATTCTTAGAATTAGGAGAGAGGCTGTGCGCCCTTTTGTGGAAGCCAGAGTAGATAGCAGGAAATGTGGACCAAGAAGACAGAAGAAAGAATACAGAAGAACATTAAAAGGGACGGTGAGAAGCAGAGCTGCCAAAAAGGAAATGGAGACACGGAAGCAGTTGGTGAAGGAGGCATTGAGACATTGAGCGCGAGTGTGAGAGAGTGAGAAAGAATGGTCTATTTCCTAAAATTTTGCATAATGGAACCCAACTAACACAGAGACAGTACATTGTAATCTCTATTGTTGACAGGGTGATGATTATATTGACACAAATCTGTAAAAAGATTTACTTTAATCATTTTTTAATATATCTTTCATTTATTGCTTTAAGGTCATGAGGAGTGCTAGAGATCTTAGACTCCCAAAAAGTCAAGTAAAAGCACAGCACAGCATATTTCCCTGGTAATTGTCATTTACCTCCAACATTTCAATTCTTAGCTCATAATAAGCAAAATGCTCACAATATCGTGCTGCACAATTCTATGTCTGAGTTTTCTGCCGCCCTGCAATGGACACAATAAAGGTAAAATTATATTGCAGAGTTATATGGGTCAATTTCAATGCACAATAATGGGCAATTAAAAATAATGAGCAATTTGAATGCTACTATGAGCCCTTACTTGGCAAAACTGTTACATTAAATCCTAGAAAATAGATTAAAAATCAAATATATTATATATGCATTTTTTAAAATTAAATATGCATCTATGCATAAATGAATTCTGCCACTAACAATTTCTCTATATGTTGAGAGTTTCCTAAAAATCTAGCCTTGTCTCTAACAATTAGGTTAATTTGTGAATGTAATTAAGGCATGCAAAACCTTTTCACATACACAATGATGTTTGCTTAATGATCCTTAAGTTTGCCAGTGGCCTGTGTTGAGCTATGAAGGGTCAGTTCCAGGGACAGCACAGCCACTCCGAGCCCGCCCCCGAGCCTGAGATCCCTCCCACGGAGTGATCCTGTAGGCTGAAAAGGCGGTTGCTGCAAAACCAGAAATCGTGTTTTCAGCTTCAGGGAAGGGGTTTGTGTGTTGATTGGGTCCTCACACAAGTGTGGGGACCTGACCCAACACCCCCCAGCTGCCTGATCGCTCCATGAGAGCGACAGTGCAGCGTTAAACCTTTCAATGCCGGCATTTAGGGGTTAATTCCCGTTTTGTACGGGGCTCTGCTGCTGGTGGTCTGCCTGGAAGCCCAGGCAGACTAGCAACAGCAAAAACGAGCCCCCACAAGCCTCCCCCTCCCCTGCAATGGCTGGTCTATAGACCAGCAATTGAGTCCCAGCTGCCAGAGGCAGCTTCAGGGACAGGGGAGAGGGTTTTTTGGTCTCCCCATGAGTGTGGAGAGCAGCCCCAACATCCTCCTGCTGCCTGATCGCTCCATGAGAGCGACAGTGCAGCGTTAACCCCTTCAATGCCACAATTGTGTATGACACATTCGTGGCATTGCAGGGGTTAACATTTGTCCCCACAAACTTGTGGGGACTAAATATCAGTCAATGCTGTGCTCCAATGGAACATCAGCATCGAAAGAGTTAAAAAGAAAAAAAAATTTAAAAAAACAAAACAGCGCTGACCTGAAAGTCCAGGGTGCTTACAGGTCAAACGCTGTGAGTTTAGTAAGTGGGCTGATGATGATCAGATCACTCCTGACCAACTGTTAGTTTAAAAAAAATCCTGGCTCCTAACTTTTTTACCTGGCACCTAGATTCACAACAAATTTGTCAAGCCCTGCTCTAAGGCATTCTTTAGGGCAGATGTGTTGTTTAGTAACCCTTCATAGTCAGAGATGCATCAAATTGCCAAAATGTTACTAAACAAATGTTTCCCTATCTGAATGCACATATTTGCCAACATAGAAGAGAACATAGTGGTGATGTTGGCCCTGAGAATTATTTAAAAGCTCCCATAATACCTGTAGGTTTACCGCCTTTCAGCAGAGTTTATTAGTCCGGTTTTGGGGTAATACAGGGCTGTGTAGTTTTGTAAAAAATACAGCCACTGCTGGCCCACTGTGATACACATGAACTTGGAGTAATGGTAGGAAAAGTTACTCAACACTTATATAAACCATATTGCATTGCTTATCAGGCAAAATATTATTTTTATCCACACTCAACACGTTAGACCATTTCTCTTTGCCCATGCAGTCTCCAACCATATTTCTTATGGTCTTTACCAGGGCTGCACACTCCAGTCCTCCAGGGTCAGAAACAGCTGTTTTCGGCACAGACCTCCACTGCAGCTCCCACATGGCCTCTTCTCAACACTCTCACATCCGTCCCTCCCCACCACTAGTCAAAGTCCCCAACACAGGGGTCCTAACTGGAGGAACTGGAAGAATAAGATAAAATGTAAATGTGATCATTTGCCTCGTATATTGGCATTGCTTTCTACTTGACTCATTTTATGCACTATAGGACATAGGAATCACGATTCTGCGAATAAGTTCCTTTACAGAAGTGCTTCTGAATGGGAGTTAGTCACAGTGTTGTTGGTATAGGGGTCTGAGTTCCCTCAGAGCCCCTCACTATAGGCACATGTATTTTACCAGTGGAGTTGAGATTTTTTTTCTAAAAATAATATCTTGCACGCGGCACACATCATTTTTGAACTATTTGAACAACCGGGTATGTACTACAATGTATATTTCATACACAATGAAAACTAGAAGGCCACAGGTTTAGATGTAAAGTAAGGAAGTTTTAAGGGTGGTAGATGAATGGAACGGCCTTCCATCAGAAATTGAAGAGGCTATTACAGTAAAGGAACTTAAACGCGTATGGGTAAGGCATAAAGCTAATATTAAGCATAATAAATGGGTCAAATGGTTCTTATCCGCTGTCAGATTTTGTGTTAAATAATCACCATAAGATCTAGACTCTAGATTGTAAGCTTGTTTGAGCAAGGTCCTCCTTACCTCCTGTTATGTTGTATACCACTTGTTATGTCCTGTTTACCCATTGTGTACAGTATTACAGAATATGATCTTGCTATAAATAAATAATAACCATAAATACAAAGTTGTAGACTTGCAGGGCCCTCTGTACCTTTTCTATCTGTATGTCATAATTGTTATGTTATGTCCTTGTACTGTACATCTCTGCAGAAAATGACGGTGCTATATAAATCAATACATACATAATAAATATATTTACTGAAATATGAAGCAAATTTTTTGAAAAAATTCAACTGGGTAACTGCAGTATCATATGTTAAAAAAGAACATACATGTTAAAAAATTATCTGAGATATTTTGATATGTATTTATTAATGAAACAATATAATGAATAATAATGAACAATATAATGTTGATTATTACGTCATGGTCATGCTTTTTG
>VKOC01023227.1:0-38685 GCA_009364415.1 Spea multiplicata
ACAGGACGGTGGTACAGAATAACACCTATTACTATATACTGAGGCACGCACTGACTCTGTTCAGCACATTCGAGCAGTGAATAGTGAATAGTGTGTTTATTGTACTAATCCAGGGGTGTTGGACAGTTGTTGAGGGCAACTAACACACCATATTTTCAGAATAACACTAAATGGCTCAGCTGGCTTATTACTTAGAAAAATCATAAAACTCAGAATAAAGGGCAAGGGTTGTCTTTTTGAAACAGTGTGAATAATGTAACAGTAGAGGGCGCTATTGCATGCTGATTGCACTAGGCCTGTAGGTTGTGTACTAGGTTAGCGAATAGCTTTAACCCCTTAAGGACAATGGGTTGTCCTTAAACCCATTAAAAACAATGCATTGTGAGCCGTACATGTAATTAAGGGACGTACAGTATATATCTAACTTGGAGAGCAGTCTGGTATAAGACATCGGCTAAAAAGAGTATAGAATACTTTTGTAATGGGAGATCCTCTGGATCAATGAGATCTGGGATCAGGTTTGGATAAAGGCGATCATATTAAATCGTGAAAGTTGGATTTCTGAACTATTTTAATGTAATGTGTTCATTTTCATTCCAGGGTAAATGCACATGATTGGGCTTATTTAAATTCAGCAGCACACATTTAATATATATATCAGATAACCATACAGAATACAATATAGTTTATAACCAACAAGATGCCTCATATCTGATAGTAAAAGTGCTAGCAACATACCGGATAATGTATATCTACTAGATTGTAAGCTGTTTGACCAAGGCTCACCTCTACTTTTGTTTTAGTAAATCATGTGATGCCCTTCGTGTTTGCTGATTTGTACAGTGCCGTAGAATACGATGTTTCTATATAAATCAATAAATACTAAAAAATGCAGTATATACCGCAACCCTAGGGTTAAAAATCCTATTAGGGGTTGTGTAAAAAGGCCAGCTCTGGTGCAAAGTGGTAACAGTGGAGCAATTAGCAGGGACACGGCATTGATCCCTATGCGGAGTACAACACTTTTGCTGCTTTGCCAGGATATCACTTTATACATAATCCCTAATGGATGCTTTCATAGTTCAATGGGGAGAAAAAACTTAGTACTGATGGTTGCTAGGATTGGCACCAAATAAAGAATCTGATCTGATATTATCTACAGGATTCTGATTCTAAGATTGTAAAGGGACAAGAACGTCCTGTGATCATAAAACCTGTCATCTCATTGACGTGGAAGAAGCCATTGCTCGTATTAGTGAGTTTTTGGTAAAGTGCTTGAAATACAAATACATAATTCCTAATAATCTTAAACCATACAGCATGTTCATTTACTGAATCAGCCTCCTGAATCGTGGCAATCCATAAACGATGGCGATTTACTAAGACAGCAAATCAACTTAGTATGGGCTGCCACAAAGGACATGCGCCTGACATGACGCTGCTGTGACGCAAGGTGGTAGATGGAGCGAAACCTTGGGAAAGTTGTGCTTTGTCCATATTTCCAAAAAAAACAAGTAGTCGTTTTTTGTTATAACTAATGGAACGATTCCATAACTATGCATTACGCATATATAGAGATCTGCATGCTATATAGGCGTGTGGAATAAATCTATGTTGTATGTTAATGTGTCAGCTCACCTGCCCAGCTCAGGCCAAGATGCTCTGAGATAACAGCCATCTTCATATCGATGCGATCTGTGCCGCTTAGAGACCCTGGAAGGAAAGAGAACGCAGGGGTGAGAAAGGAAGGTGTTTGATGATGATTGCCGGGTTCAGACATACTGGCGGGTTCAGAATGGATGTAGGTAGAAGGGAAAAGGAGGCCAAGTGATATACAAAATACATAAGAGGTCGCAGGTGGGATAAGACGATGAAACAAGTCATGGAGGCATGCGGTTCTTAATGGGATGGAGGAAAGAAGGAGGTGGAATGTGTTCCATAAACGTCTAATTGTCATTAGAGTAGTAGTGATTAGGAGAACACAGTTTGCTTGGTGCTGATGGGGCAGACGGTTTAATCATCATCAGGGAATAAGGGCTGACTAGGGAATAGGGTGTCATGAAGTTTTGGGGCATCAATATCAGAGAGACAACAATACGGGGGATCATGTGAAACAGAAACGCTGGAAAAGCACCCAAGAAGTAGTGATGGAGCAAATATTTGGTCCATCGCTATTGTCAAGGATATAGATGGACATTTATCAGGACTGGCAGGGGAGGGTAGGAGACACATAAGAAGGATCTTGAGTTGGAGAGAGGTTTAATCAGACAAGAATCTGTACCCCACCTTCCAGATCCCACCGACTCTGTTCCCCAGGGATCACCTTACGGAGGCTGTGGGGCCAAGTTAAACTCCTGTACTGTACCTTTACCCCCATTATCTATTGTATGGCCTCCTTTCTATTATTCTCCCCCAATTTCTACCTCTCCCTCCTGATAAGACTAGTCCTCCTCACCACCCATGCCTTATTGTGCCCCCCCTGCCCACTTTACATTCAGTTCGGTGGGTCTGCCCGCTCCCCTTGCTCTCACCCCTCGTACTGTCATTCAGCAGGCTGTACCGCTCTCTTAGAGCTAGTGGTGTCAGCGTCCTCCGTCTGTCCAGACTGCCTGGGCCCTGTTACAACACAACTGTTTAACAAAACTACACAATCACAAACTGTGAGAACACGCAGCTTTACGCTCCATGCAGTCCTGCAACAAGAAGGCACATGTTTAAAAAATAAACACGTCAAGTACACGACGCGGCGACAAAAGACAAAAAACACTGCGGTAATGTGACGGCGTACGAGGAAACAGGTACACAAGGACACAACAAAACACGAGGACACTGACAAAGTGGGGTGGAAAAACACCGTATGACAAGACATTCAGATTAACAAATGATGACTGATAAACGGCAGTACACTAAGCAGCAAAATCCCAATACAAGTATATTATAGAAGCTGAACATATACATACATACATACATACATGCCAACGAATTGAAAGAAAGGGAGATTGTGGTAGCCCCTCCCATAGCGTGTACCTAGCCCCACCCACAACTTCATATGACCGGCTACTCCTTATAGGCAAGCGTACACTCGCTGGTGTCCCTTCCTTCTTGGATGCCACAAACAGGTTAAACATGGCATTCCGAGCTCAGCTAGTCCTGCAAGGATGACTTGGGGGCGAGATGAGGATGATTTGAAGAAGAAGGGAGATTTTGGGCAGTGATCATTCTGACCAAAAGAGGGCACGTTGGCATGTGTGTACAGCAGTGATCTATAATATGTTCCATACACTATATATCCATACATAACACATGTGCGCTAATACACTGTCCTGTTGTAAAGTACACACCACTCACTGAGTGGGCTACAATGCAGAAACACTCGAGTACACCATAGGGTGTCATGTAGATGGGTCACCTGTGAGTATTGAGGCATGGTGACATTCAGGTGGCATAGTACTTGTTGGGAAGGTTCGTATTTCATGGCTTTGCGCAGGAATGAAAGAGACCCGCAAGGCTCCCGGCTGCTGTCACGCACCTGCGACACAAAAAGAGAAACAAAACACAGCGGTAAAGATGCCGTCGCAATCATTCGAGAGCAATTACTATTAAATGCAAACTGCAACACAAATCTCTGAACACGACATAGTCAGCCTCGGAAAATCCCCCGGGGCAAAGGAGTAGTGGCTAATGTAATCTTACTGCCAGTAACCAACGTTATATGCATCTCTTCCCGGATCTGTAAGAACTGGGGACACGTGAGAACCTGCTTTGGGGACGCTGCGGGTCACAGGGGGTTTACGTAATCCTTTGCCACGGGACTAGTGGTTTGAGTCTGGATGGAGCGATGTTTGTTTCTTTACTTGGGGAGAGAGCCTTCGCCATATGAATGTTAATCACCCTTCACAGGGAGGTCAGACACCATGTGGGTGCCGCCATCTTCTTTTCCATAAGTGTGATGCTTAAAAAGTTGAAAATCTCGGTGTTTTCCCTGGATATGAGCTAAATTTTTATAAAATTACATTAATATAGTCACCAGAAGCGCACCAGTAGCCGAATGAATAGAGAAATGTCATCTGGAGATTATTAAGGTTCCTTGCCTTGATTTTACTCTGATGATCTGATGAGTTCTTCTGCATGTTCACCCCTTTACCCTTAATGACTTTGCTTTAGGGGTTCTCTGCCAGGCTCTCTCTGCCCTGGATTCAGACCTACCCATGGACACCTCTACTACACAAACACCCATCCATCCAAAACTCATCCATTCCAACTCACATGACCGTGGCATTCCGATATGATTATCACAGAACAGGTAGACCAAACAAAACATTGGTTCCTAATATTTAAGTTATGTTATTGTTCATACACATCCTCAGCAATGACACGGTTAGGATTATTGAGTCCTTGGGATGGGGTAACATTAAACTAAGGAACAAATGGCTTTTCTCGTCTTGATTGGTATAAACGTATACTGGATCATTACCTTGATGGGCAAAGCCAGCCTGTTCTCTTTAAATGCCTGGAAAACAAAACTTCTCTGCTGGGTTGCCTTTTTCAGAGGTACGAGATTCCCCGAAAGCTCCACAAATAGCTGTGTTCCATCCAAAACCTGTTAGTAGAAGAGGAATAAAAATACCCGTCCGCAAGAACAAGCTGCTGCCCTATACCATCTATCCCACGGTATCTACCATTAAAATAAATCCAAATAATATATTGAGAAATAATAGCTAATAAAACCCTATGCCAGCCTTAATGTGCGCTTATAGGCTTGGCAGAGAAAGCTTCACCTTCAACCATTAAAATAACCTAATTCTTGTGCATGTTTGCAGGGGAATTGGTTTGTAAATATTTGGTTTCAAAATAAGGGGGTTATTTTATTCCAAGCGAACCGAATTCGGTGGCAAACAATGGCAAAATCTACGTAACTGATATAAGTTCCTGTCCAAAGCTCCTTTTCTCCTTGCTTCTACATACGTTTGTGATATACATTTATGCAGAACATGACTGATTCTCAGATTTGAGAATAGAAAATCACTACAGCTGGGTTCTTCTAGTTAGAGAGCCATCTCAATATATTTATATACCTCTATCTCCCGGCTACGTGCCACCTCAGTAAAGTTCTCATGCTGTTCCAGGGTCTTCTCCAGCTTGTCACCCGTCATACAATAGCAGCGAAGACGTCCTTCCCGAGAATCTCCCATCTTAGCGAAGACCACAAATCGTGCTGTGTATGGAACCGAGCTGAGCTCCTTGTACAGCTGGGAGGAGAAGGACACTGCCTCTGCCGTGCGTGGACAGTCGGACAGCCAAAATCTGGAGAGGCATCGAGAATTCATGGAGTAAAAGGCTACATGCTGACACAACTCTCTCTCTTTCTTGAGTGTGCATGAAGATTCTGACTCTCTAGACAAAGGTCTCACCTGGCAGACACATTAGTGGTAAAGTTGGCACACTCATTGGCATAAACCAATTTAGTGGTTCCCGTAATGTCTTCCCATTGAGCGGGGGCTGTACCACCTGCGGCAGAGAAAATAAAAGACGGGTGTCGAGTAAAAATAGGAAAAGGAAATAACTTTTTAAGGAAGATGTTACAAAAGAACATAGATGAACAAAGGCAGTAAAAGGACAACTGAGATAAGGCGATTATAATGTCACAAAGAAGTAAAAGAAGGGAAAGTACACAGTGAATGGATTGGAGGAAAAAAAAACTAAAGAAATGCAAGAAAGTAAAGAAAAAATTGAAAGAAAGGGAATAAAGTAAGAAAAGAGAGGGAGGCATGGAAAGAAAGCTAATGCTCTGACAATTTTTTTTCTGTAAAATGAAAAAAGGTAAACTATATGAAAAGGCCCAAAAAAATAAACAGGAGAGTCTTCTTCATATGTTCCCCTGTTTTCCCACCTGTCACACTGCAGAGGAGTCTCAGACTGGTGGTGTCTCCTTCTCCATTATCCCTTGGATTGTCCCTCCAAGATGGTGGCAGGGGGATGCGCAGTCCAATCGGCCGATGGAATTTCCTGCGACGGGGTTCCACAGTGACAATGGGGCCAAAAGTTGCTTGGTTGCCTAGCAATCGGGACACCAAATCATCCGGCACTGACTGAGCCTAAGAAAGAACACTGGGTTAGAGTAAGAATTGTGGGATATATTTTGTGGTTTCTCTAACAAAATGACATGGACGCCATTCCTTCTGTGCCATGCCGTTCCACTGCACATAGACCAGACATGTAGACCGCCATTTGCACTTCAGTGCTTCAGGGACATCTCCCAAGACAAAGATTATCACCTCACCTGTAAAGATAGCTTCACTTTTTTTGTCACAGCAGTTGGAGGGAATGTGGCCTGGACTTGAGGAACAAGTCGACTCTTGAGGACTCCACCTTCTGGCCCAATAAGCTCACAGTCCTGACACACGCGAGACATCACCACAAAGTACAACGGGAAATCCGTGGTGACAATCCGACAGAGACGCTTCTTGTGCAGCTCCTCTTCGTTTTCCAGCTCTGAGGTGTAAGACAAGGGTGGCATAATTACAATAGTATAATATATTGTATAATTACGATAATTACAATAGTATGTGATAAAACGGATAGGTTTCCTTCCACCATAGTAAATTTCAAGGAAACCCACAACTACAAGCACAAACAAAACATGCACAAAAAGGCACACTTAAACCTGACATCTGGGGTGTAGATTGAAACACTACAATCACACTCAGACCGATAAGGTAAGTAGTAAGGAAGAAAAAGATAAAGATAAATAAAAGGGATAGGGAGAGATAAACAGGAGAAGAGGAATGTTATGGCAAGTGTGTCTAAGGGCAAGTAAGCGTGTGACTGCAAGAGTAAGCCAGGATATCTGTGTGTATAGGTAAGTGTGAATTTATGTGTGTTTATGTATATGTGTATGTATATGTGTATGGGTATGCATGTGTGTATGGGCAGGCATTTGTATATGTGTATATTTTCACAGCAAACTTTGTCAGTGTGCACTGATACAATGAGTGTATGTGTGTTAGTATACAATGTTTGGTGTGCCAATGCAAAGCATTGGAATAAATGTGTGTGTGTGTGGGGGGTGATTGTGCGGTGTTAAAATGTGTATGTGTGTGTAAATGTACAGTTTTTGAGCGTGTGTGTGTGTTTGGGTGGTGTCAGTGAACAGTGTTAGACTTGGTTGGGTGTTAGTGTATGATGTTAGAGTGAGTGTGTGGGGTATCAGTGTACAGTGTACACTTGGTCTAGGACCAGCCCTGCTTTCAGGGTGCCAACTTACTAATATGATCTAAAGCCGCCGTGTATCAAGATAAGATGTACTCCTTTTTTTTTAATATGACTGTACAGTCTGATCTGCAACTGGTTTCAAGGTATAACATTCTGATTAATGGCCTGTTATTGAGTAAATACCCCTTAACACATGCAAACAACACTCCAACATGCATTAGAAATAAAAAAATACAATTTAGGGTACTGGACTGTTAAAATGGTTAATGTCACATTTCAAAGTTGTCTGCGTTATCATGTCTCACCTTCATCCATCCCACTCAGTGCTTCCTCTAGGTATTCTTTCCCGTAACGGTTTTGATGCTCTTTCCACACTGACCCGTTGTCACTACGCAGAATGACCAATTCCCGATCTCCGCGTCCCACCGAAGAGAAGTGGGGGATTTCTACTACCACCGGACTGGAAGGAAATGGGCATGAGAGAGGAGTGTTAGCAAAGAGCTACAGAATTTGAGAGAAGATACTCAGTAGATACTTGGAAGTTTTTCAGCTGTGTTGGAAGACTCCAAGAGACCTGAAAGATTTTTTTTATCCAAGAAAGAAGGTATATACTTAAAGAAATTAAGAAAAACACTAGTCAGATGTTCATGAAGGTCTGAGAGGTTGAAAGAACCGAGGAACTCCAGACTGGAATGAGAATAAGCAATACTCATCAAGTAGATAAGACATTAATAAGGTGGCATTTGGAAACGAGGAGACCCTGTCACTCCCACCTTAGAAACTGTGCCCCTGTGGGACCCAGTGCGATGATCCTGCTGGTGAGTCCCTCCTCTTCACCCAGCGGTGGAGGAGAATTAAGCTTCTGAGGCTTCACAAGGCGACATGTTATCCGTGTAGGGGCTGCGCAGGTCCTGGGTGGTATTACGACACGCAAGCCATTGTGTCGGCTTCCACGCATTGAGCCGCCACGGGCATCGACCATAAAACTGACCAAGAACCTGCAAGAGAAAGCACAGTTTGTGTTAAGAATTTAGAAGTTATACATTAAACTATAACATTTCATAGCTAATTATGTAGCGAAACAATGAAGTCAGGTGAGAAAACCTATACAGCTGGGACTACCTGATTAGAGGGGTTCCACGCCGTATCAGCATGCCACATGTAAGGTTGCCATTTTTACCGGGACACATCTAATATGTACATATTGCTGACTACCACCTATAGGGCTGCCCCTAGCAGTATGTGAGATGCACAAACTCACTGGAGGAAATCAATTCAGTTTATAGGGGATGGTCAGTGACTAGTAATAGATTTGTCCAGAAACAGATGGTCCATATGGCAACCCTAACTAAACAAGCGTTACGGTCACATTGTTACTCACCCAGTGTGGACAGGACTGGCCACGGGACTGATATTGTCTGATGTTTCAGTAGCAGGACTGCTGGGAATAAGTGATTCTTCGTCTAACTCTCTGGACACCTACCAAACGTGAGAGGGCAAAGCACTACGATTATGAAGCGTGGCTAACTGTTTATTGTTAACGTTCACTCTCCCGTATTATAATAGCATTATTGAATCTCCTGGTGCTCTAAATAAAATGTAATATAACACACACACACATATTTACACACATACATCCTTATAATGAGATGGATATATGAATGTAGTCTACGGAGCTAGCTCTGGGAGCTTAAACTGTACTCATGTGATTTTGGTTACATGCTGGTCTGGAATGCTCTGTACTGTATGTACAGATACATAATATATCATTATAAAGGGGGAGATGTATAAATAGGTCGCTAACTAGAACAAAAGCATGTCAACCCCCTCAAGTGTTAAAAAATGTATCAATGTGGTGAATTCATTATTTAGTTAGAGGCCAATTAAGGAAATGCATTTCCAAAAGCATAGTGACGGGGCTGTACAAAAGTATTTCTAATACATATAATAATAATAATAATAATACTAATAATAATATAAAATATATAAATGGGATATGATGATGTTATAAAGAAGAATAAAAAACAATAATAAAAAGTAGTGCAACTGGCACACAATTCAGATTGGCACAGAAATATAAAACAGGGGCAGCTCTTTTGTAGATCGGTTTTGACACACAAAATTGCAATATGACACTATTAAGTTATATATAAATAATATATATACAAATATATTATATATATATATATAAATGTATAATTCTGCTTGTAATTGAATTGTGTATGTAAGAGTGTACGCATATGTGTTAGGGATTTCTTACCGGCTCGGCTTCATCCTCTTTCAGCACCACTGTTTCTGGGGTTACACATGGAATTCGGGGTATTGCAGGTGACCCCACTCTGTGTGGGGGGAAAAAAGACAAAATAATGTATTGATAAGGACAGCAAATACAAACAGAAAGATATATATATTAAATAGCATGTACTGAAACGAGAAATAATCATTATTGTTAAAAGCACGTCCACTTTAAAATGTATCAACTTCCTTCAAGTAGACGCTTAATTACACCTTACACCTTTACGATGTATGATGTACTTACACCTGGTCCAGTTTGGGTAAGAACTCCATTTCTGTGTCTTCGTCTGGCTCCCGGGGGCCTGTTAGTGGAGGTCTGAAGTCTGGAGGTTCCTCTCCTAGAAGGACAAGGATCAAATCTGAAGCCATCGCGTGTTACGCCAGATCATGGGAGATACCTGCACACGTACTAAGCAAGAATCACACCCATTTGAGACAAGTCCATACAGCCTTATCAGGGTCGCCAAGTCGAAGACACTATTAGTACATACTCACAAAGTCACGTGACCTGTACACGTAACACACACGGGCACAGGATGCTCATACAGACGCTGCGAGATGAGCGCAGAGGCAGCACACGCAAGACGGCACATACAAATGCATTGGATCACTCTTATTAGCGACATTAGCGGACCACGGAAAAATGAGGGCAGCGCGTGTTAATGGAATGTTAGAAGAAATGCCATTTCTATTAAATGCAATGATATGTCAATAATGCGATCAAAGAAATAAGATCTATGCAGATACCGGGAAAAACCAAAGTGGAATCGTTACCGGATGAAAGCAAATCATTGATGAAAGTGTTACCGTTCTCTGTTTTTCAATCTTTATTTTTGTAAGAAATGTGAAGCCATCAAGGAATTTATTAGGCAACACAATGAGCAGACGGTTGATTTGCTCGTTATTATTGTAAAGCTCTTCTTTGATGTGCAGTCTTTATGCTAATGAGATGTAAATTGTGCTAACAATACTGAGAGGCGTCAATGGGAAGCGGATATTGGCTGGTCATAATTGGATATTTAAAAGTGTTAATTAGATGAAAGCTGGGGTAATTAAGTATCACGGTTATGCTTTCTTATGATGGAAGAGGTTGGAAGGAGCCCAGCCTTGCAAATCCACTAATGTTTTTTGCGTAACGAAATGTAATTAATGGGGACTGTCATCCGGAGAAGTATCCCTTAGCTTCCTAGGGTGAGGTTCCCGAGCTCTTACACTTAAGGGGGAGTGGCTTTGTGATGGGGTGGGGCTTGGGTGCATAGAGGCAGTGCTAGCCACAAATAGGAGTAAAGGGTTAACCCCACACAGCCTTAAATGAGTGGAGAGGAGGAAGAGAAGAGGGCAGGATGTGGGCGTGGCTAACACAGCTCCCCTGTCCTGAGATGAAAGTGACACGGGGTCCGGGGAAGTAGGGCTTCACCCAGAGACTCCGGGACTAACCTGAATAGTTCTAAGGTATGACCGATGCTCATAGAGTAAAATGTAACTACGGCCAGCCCCACCGTACTGTTGTCTTAGAGGCACTGCAGACATAGACTGCTTAATGCACCGGAAACTCTAGGACTAGCCCCGGATGTTTAATAAAATAAGATTTAAAGACCTTGGAGACCCCATCCTCAGATAATCTGTGAAAACATTCTGAAGACCTCTGAGCAACCTGAAAGCATGCGTGACTTTACACCTTACTCACAAACAGCTTTGGACTATCTTCTCTAAGAGCGAACATCCGTTTTTGTGACAAACCTTTTAATTCTTATAAAATGCAGGTAAGATGTGCTGCAATCTTTTTCGGGCTTAAAAAAGTTTGGCGTGTCATCATGTCATCAGGCACGTCTAATTTTCAGAAGAATAAGGTATCTCACACCTTAACACAGAGCTCGATGTACCCAGACCATGCTCTTCATTTACTCATCTCCATTAAACCGGTTCGAATGATAATAAATAATGCCACCCTGTAACATTTGCTTTTTGGCCGTCCTGTCCACTCTTACATATTGTTTACTTTGTCTTCTTTCTTTGTTGTGTACCCTAGATGCTCAGCGCTTGTCTTCTCTTAAAGCGAGACTGCACGTCCTGATTAGAATTTACCGATAAACCCATTTAATTGTAACCAGTATTTTTCCTGCTTTATATATTTATCCTTTATGTGAGCAAAACAGGCACATTTTTGGAAAATGTGCATTCTGTTGTCAAAAAAAGGCATCTCCCTACTTCTCCCTACTGCTCTTTCTAATGGGATGCGTCCCTTTAAATATAACTAATGTTCCGTGGACGATGACGTCTTACTTATACATGAAGCTGTTAAATCCATCTTAATAAGATATGGTGTAGTTATGTTAATAACTTCTTAATTAAATGCCGGCTTTCTATCACATCAATATGTTAATTCATAAAGCAATGTTAATTAATTGCAGAGCTGCTTAACCCCTTTCCTTACCAAGGCTTTTAAGTTCCATAAGTGCAGAGCTTTTTTTTTGTTGTTGCTATTTTTACTATATGTGGGTTATATTCCCCTTTTTGGTGTTTGGCGTACCCGCACAAATTATACACGCAAAAAATAATTGTGCTAGTAAAAATGAAATAAATTAAACCGAGGCATCTTCTGTGCCTTCTGCATGTCAATAACTAGTTTAAAAGTTGGAAGCGGAGATCATTGTCCAAATGTGCTGCAAACGGTATTATCCACTCAATTTACCTTCTGCTCCTTTATCCCTTATACAAAGGCTGCCTGATCCAATCAACAACAATCAGCAAGTTAATAATAACTTAATGGATAAGAATAATCATGCAGATACTAAGAACAGAAAGTTGAGATGGCTTCACCTATGGTATATTCATAGGTAGGGGTTCCAAAATATACACTGGTTATTTTATTTGCAAAAACATACCTGGGAATTCTCCGGGTATCGCCTGCAGGCCCCGGGAGAAACCCGAATCCTCCGGGTCGTGGGGTCCTGACAAGCCCCATTGTCCACCCATTTCCCCCTTTAAATGGGGGTGTATCCCGCAATGTCAGCAGGAACGCCCACGGGCGTCTGCAGGACCGCCCACCGACATCAGCAGGACCGCCCACTGACATCAGCAGGAGACCTCCCACCGACGTCTGAAAGTAGTCCTGGCCACGTCCCGCAAGGGTATGCTCCGGTAGCCGGAGCCCAAGAGTTCCCAGGTATGCTAAACACAATTTGATTGGTTTATTTAGTGTATAGAACTGTATGGAACTTTAAGAAATGAATATTATGACACAGGTCTGCACAAAGTTATCCATAAATGAAATGAGAATGTGTTACTATGCAGTATACAGATAGCAGAAGCTGTCAATGAAACGGTGATGATGGTTAAGCCATATGATATGTGGGGGGGGTTGTTTTTGGAGGGGATGGGCAAGAAATTGTCCCAGTTTCCTACCATGTAGAGGCAGGTGGGGGGTTCCTAAAAAAGTAAGAAAAGTCACAGGTTTATATCCAGAGTCGAAACCTAGGAGTGCTTTTTGCTTAAGGGAACGACCAGGGGTAAAGCACCCAAGGAAAGGAGGCAAAGGAAGGAGATGCTTAGACAACACATAAGCAAGCTGAGGATTATGGGTAAAGGGAGAGGACCTGCAAACTTTGGAGGAGCAATAATCGGGGGCATTTTTGGAGGGCGTGGGTAATTCTCACCTTCATCTTCAGACACATCCAGCATCTCATCCACAGTTTCTGGGAAGCTCATTCTGTGCCTTTCGTTGGCTAGCTGTGGGAGACACAGGAGTCACTCACTGACTTCTCCCAAACACTTTTATCAGCCCAGTGACTACTGGCTACCATGTAAGCTTATCCATGTGTCTTGCACTCCTCCACAACCTCAGTCATCCTCTACACGCTTTTCTGTATCACCCTGCCCACATCCATCCAGTATTCCCATAATTCTTTTGATTGTACACAGTAGGGATCGATAGAGAAAGAGACCGATCTAGCAGGAACTCGGCTAAACCTGATCTGTAGGGTAACCATCTGACAATCAAGCCTAATGTAACTGTTGCATACGATCATCTTGTTTCACAACAGACTTAATAGATTTGGGGGCCACTAGCCTTCCGATTCCTTCACCCCCACGCCCCGACAATAAAGAGACTGGTTCTTTGATGGTGCGGATTAATGAAATTCTACCCTGTGGTATAATCTTGTGTTTCAAGCCACATGAAGACACCTTAAAGGTATCCATAGGAATAACAGTATGGAATCAATAAGCCTATGATCATAAGGAAAATATTTTCTAAGGGAATTTTAGCATAAAAAATAATATATCTTATTACTCTTTTCAAGGATTTACAAAACTTTGCTCTAAATTTAAAAGTGCGGGATGTTTTTTTTTCCCCTAGGTCATGTGGATAAGATTTTGTCGATGCTCATTTATTAAGCCAAGAATGGCACTTAGAAGGATTTAGCTCCTTCTTAAAGAGTTATGTTAATAACATGCGGTGTTACAAGGAGAACGCCAAGCCGTGACGGGGCCGTGAGAGGAGCTTACTTTGGACGCAATGTTTGTTTTTGCACAACTAAAGTCATCATGCTCACTAAATGCAGTGGGGTATCGAGTGCGATGGGTTAATTCCAGCAACATATTACTTACATTTCTAAAATAACAAATTTTAAAAAATAATGCCTCCACCAGAAAAAAAACGCACGTACTCAAAGGAATAATGCTGGTCTTGCCAACTATGCACAGGTTATACTTTTGAAGACTAGTTGTACAAAGTTCTTGTATGTCGTTTGTCTTTCAGTCCTTAAAATCCACTTCTCTATGTCCTTCCTAAATAAAGTTCTATGCCTTCTACGTTTCTGCCCCTTTAACAATCTCCATCCTTGATATGTCCCACTTCTCATACTTTTGCCCCACATTGCTAGTTTATCCCTCATCCACCCACCTGATCATTTAACATCTTGATAATCCACCCCTATCTGCCACCCGCCTGCCTCTATTAACTGCCCCTAACCTTGCTAATGTAAAAGTCATTCGTTGCCCCCTTTAAGACAGTCTCTCGCTTTATCCATGCATTAGCGCTATCACTCACCTGAGCCTGTGGTCCATCTGTCACCAGACTCAGAACGTCTGTCACTGAGATGTATCCTAGACGCTTTGCTATGGCCAAGGGCGTAATCCCATTCTGTAGAATTGGATGGCACAGGAGTGGGGCAGTGGGGCGGTAGGGAGAAGAGTGGGGAATGAGAAGCCAACATGTGACAAGACGGTTTGGTGTGTGAAAAGCAAAATGACAAATAAAAGCAAGACAGGTTAGGGAGTGTGAACAGCACGGGATCACAAGTTGACAGTCAAGAAGGGAACAGGCCATAGAACAGAAACAGAAGACAGCTGTTAAACAAGTCAACACGAGACAAGACAGAATGACCGAACGGACAGTTATGGCAGAGAGTTCTTACCATGGTAGCCTGGTTAGGACATGCTCCATTCTTCAGCAGCAGAGTGACAATATCTGTATGACCCTGCTGGGCAGCCTGGTGGAGGGGCGTGAAACCCAACTGGAGGATATTAATGAAATTAGTAATTATCCAATCATGGGATAGGGAGCTGTAAGTAAAATATATACATCCCAAGTGACATTATTGTCCAGCAGAACCATGGACACGGAACTTCATCAACAACAATGTTCCTTCAGTACTTGGAACCTTTTGACATCTTTGAGTCATACAATAATATTTTTTTAAATAAATGATATTGAAACAGTATTACAAAATGTGAAGACAGAGATTATTTCACTAAAGTACTATAATAATATACAGTATCCAATTGTATTTATCAACCGATTTATCTCATGGTTTAAATATTCACAGGAAAATGTATCCCCTGCATAAAAATTAAATCTCTGTCTTGCGGCAAGTGGCTCAAGGTCCCCCAAGGTCAGCCCGGACGTTATACATCCATGTGACGATGTCCTCACCTTGGTGGCGGCATTTACATTGGCTTGATGTTGAAGGAGAAATTTGACCAGCTTGATGTTCCCGTAGTGACATGCAATGTGAAGCGGCGTGAACCCCATCTGTGGGTAAAGACCTTAGGCTGAACTTCCAAAATATAGGCAACCAGATGTAAAATAATAACATATCAGAAAATAAAAACTTTTTGATAGCCTATGGCTGATGTGTTCACCTCTCGGCACAAGTTACGGATACATTGATATGAGATTAAATAAGTCAATTAGTTTTATTATTATGATAGTGAATACTCCACACCTCTAACTGCAGGTCCCACAAGACTACGCTCTACGATGGACCCTGCTCCACTATAGATTAAGCAAGACACAAAGAAGCTCCAAAATCTTCCCTTCCTCTACCTCTCGCTGTTCCCGAAACCCCATTATAGGTGTTGGTTTGTTACCCGAGTCTCTGCGCTCACGGATGCATCGTGGGATACCAGTATCTCTGCCACGTTCAGGTGGCCCTCCTGACATGCCAGGTGTAGGGGGGTTAGCGAGCTCTGAGGACAGTAAAAAGAAAGGTGTGTGAGTTCACAAACTGATTTAGCTCATTCCATATACAGACCTATATACATATGTGCTGAATTTACCACTAGAATCACCATTCCCAATACTCCTGAAATCCCAGCCCTTTAACAGAAATAATTATTTCATCACTACCCATTCCCAAGCGCCACGGAATATGATGGCGCTATATAAAGCAATAAATAATATTAATAATTAAAAGAAAAAAAATCGCCAGATCTGCTATTTGCCTAACATGCTAGAGAAAGCAATTGATGTTGGTGGAACAGCACCTTTAAGCACTACATTGGGACACGCATTATGCAGCGCATGCTAGGACGCAATATAAATAGGGTATGGCGTGTACGTGTCAGGAACATGATATGAAACGTGTTACAACGTGTGATGTGAGCACCTTGTTTCCCAGGTGTACATTTGCTTGCTTGCTGAGAAGTAGCGTCACCATGTCCGTGTGACCTTCCTGAGAGGCGAGGTGCAGAGGACTGACTCCTTGCAAGGACTGTGCGTTACAGGTCGCTCCGAACTGGAGCAGGGCGCGGGCCGTGTCCACGGAGCGCTGCTTCACGGCCATGTGTAGGGGGGTGTACCCATTCTGGAACCGCAAAATAGCGTTATGTGCACACCGGTCTTATATGAGAACAGAGGGAAGTCGGTTAAAGGTCTAGTCTTTTGATCTGGGTTTCAGCGTCTGTTGAGCATGTTGGTAACCCGGTAAAACAATGAGACCCGGACACGTAACGGAATATATAATGATAACAAAACTTCCATATTAATCTTTCCTTTCTCCGGTGTCACTCACATGGTCTAGTCATGGGTTGGATGTAAGGTGCATGGGATTACGTTATGTGTGATCCGTATTTTCAGTCCTGTGTTCACTTACCCTAGCGCTGCAATGAGGGTATGCACCCTTGTTCAGCAAAAGTCGCACGATGTTGAGGTGATTGTGATAAACAGCAACATGTAGGGGTGTTAGACCAGTCTTTGAATAAAAGAGAAAGAGAATCTGGTGAATTATATAATAATATGCACAAGGAAATACAGAGATTTATAGAATCATCAACACATGTGAATTTGTATTCTGATTACACAATGTTCTAAAGTGAAACAGGCAAAGACTAACATTTAACACACAACTGCAAGAAGTGCACAATGTTTAGAGACTCACAAATGCAATCTGGAAACATGTTAGGTACTTAAAGAGAGGGACCAGATGCAGAGACTGCAAATGTACGCGGACGCATCTATTTACTACAACTGTGAAACCACTAGGAACGTAAAACCAGTTCACATAACATCAACTTGTCTGTTCGCAAAAAGCCAAGCTGAGTGAAGGGCTGTAAAGCTGGACATTGAGTCTCCCATTGGGCTGGGGGCGAGTTTTCATCTACTTCCATTCAACCGAGCTGTCGAGTCCTATAGAACTGAATAGTTTGGGGTCAATTAGCACTCCCTGAGGATGACAAGTTTATTTTGCTGAGTTTTAGTCCCTTTTCAGCTCAACTGCCATGTGAACTGATGAGTCAACTTTACTGACCCAACTGTCAGCTGGGGACAACCCTATCTATCTATCTATCTATCTATCTATCTATCTATCTATCTATCTATCTATCTATCTATCATCTATCTATCCATCCATCCATCCATCCATCTATTTATCCATCCATCCATCCATCCATCTATCCATCCATCCATCTATCCATCCATCTATCCATCCATCCATCTATTTATCCATCCATCTATTTATCCATCCATTCATCCCTCTATCTATCCATCCATCCATCCATCCATCCATAAGGCACTGTCATGGTAATTATGAAGAAGTCACCTTGCCAGCACTGTTGGAGTGAGCACCTCTCTCCAGCAACAACTCTGCAATCTGGATCCTCCCGTATTTTGCTGCCACATGGAGAGGAGTAAAGCCTTTCTAAGGTGAGAAAAAAAGGACAGTGAGCATTCGCAAAGAAAAAAAAAAGAGAACAGCTGTTACAAAAAGGAAATTAAAAAGATTACAGAGAGAAGGGTGGAGAAGCACCATGAAGAATTGAGTGCTAATGACATTGAGAGGGAAAGGTCCTTCCGAGAAGCGAAAATTAATGAAGAATTACAATTTGCAAGGAAAATAGAGAGACAATGAAAACATACATTGCAAGGAGAGGTCGTTCTTTATAGAACGTGAGAGCGAATGATTCTGTGGAAGGTTGAAGGATTTGTGCTGCAGCCATACCTTGGTCATCGATGTGTGCGAAGCCTGGTTGTCCAACAGCAGTTCTGCGGTCTGGGTATGACCTCCTCTCGCAGCGAGGTGAAGGGGAGTGTGACCTGCAGTTGTTGGGGGATCCGGGTGAGCTCCATTTGCGAGAAGCAAACGCACCATATCGAAGTGCCCGGAGCGGGCAGCAGAGTGCAGGGGAGTTTGGTCATCCTGTTGGAGAATAAAGGGTGGCAAAAGTACAACAGAGGAAATCATAAAAATGTTACATAAGGAATGAGGCACAAACAGACCGGTACAACGACGTACCACATCATGTCAAAAACACGTGAAAGTCAAGTCACGATAAATCCAGACATGCAGAAAGTCATATTGAAATGAAATCTTGGCATCCAAAAGTGCGTGTTTACCGGTACTACCACAATGTTCATAACCCGGGGGAATTAAATAACGGAGCGCTATAATCATGTGTAATGCGCTGTTCATTACTATTTTGTAGGATGCGACAGGAACTTGGAAAACAAATCCGACACAAACAAAGCGTTAATGGGAGTAAAGAAACCAACCATCAGGATTCAGGACGCGTTTTAAGAACAAACTAGATGCAA
This sequence comes from Spea multiplicata, assembly GCA_009364415.1. Lineage (NCBI taxonomy): Eukaryota > Metazoa > Chordata > Amphibia > Anura > Pelobatidae > Spea > Spea multiplicata. Next base: position 18,821 of record VKOC01023227.1, read on the forward strand.
AGCCCCTGAATGAGTCAATGCAAAGAATGTCCTTGAAAAGGCTCTGCAAGCAGGGCTGTGCTCTTCCTGCACAATGCATAGTTCATTCACTTTCAAGACATCGCACTGATTTATGTATGCTTTATTCGGGGGAGTCCAAGCTATTGTTGAAGCAGAGCTCACTGAAATGAAACTGCAACTCTCCTACAAACACCCTTACTAATCCCATCTATAGTGAATAAACCCCAATCTCACATATGCATTTTCACCCAAAGTCACACTGTCTTACCTTGGCTCTGGCGTTCACCTTTGCCTTGTTTTGCAGCAGAAACTCCGCCACATCCGTGTGAGCTGCACGAGCTGCCATATGCAAAGGGGTCTCTACCTTCTGTAACATCACAACAAATACCATTCTCAGTGCTAGTTACACTCAGTAATGCCCCTGCTGTGCGACTTTCTTGATGGCAATATCATGGTTGTGTTGTAAAGTTGTCACCGTTCAGTAACCCACCAAGCATTGTTACATGATGAGGGGGGTGTAGCGCTGCGGAACGCTGCTGTGTGATATATTTGTATTAGGGTAAATGTGTTGTTTTGTGTAGCTTTGCTCTCACCACGCTGAAGACGTTAGGCGACGCTCCCTTATGCAGGAGTGTTTTCACGATGGGCAGATGTCCCATGAAGGAGGCCACATGGAGAGGAGTCAGACCAGACTGCAGAAGAAAGCAGGAGAGACAAAAGTGAATGAGAGACGTAAAAGCATAATGAAGAAATCAAAAGACAAATAAAGAGTGCAATTAGAGTATTGGAACAATGGAAACTATGGGGTCCAGGTGCAAACTGATTACAATGATTTTATCACTTTGTACCAGAACTCCTCTTTATACACATCCCCTATGTCCAGGGATATAGCTATAGGGTAACCTCCCAGACCTATCTTGGGGAGCAGGGACAGAATGGCAAACACAAGGCGGCTCTGGCACTTTATGTCCAGCAGTCGCCCAATGACTAAGGATGGCCGAGGACTGGATGTGCACAGCGGCACGATATTATAATCTTACAGGTCCCAATGAAAGAAAACAGAGGCATTCTGGAAATCTATATGACATATGTACCCTGCTTATCATTGGTGTATGCTAAAAACCCTTTGATCTATGTACGTGGCAGCAGTTTGGTTGATGCAAAGTTTAGGTCAAGCCGCATCATTGGCTATTTGTACATCAGGAATGCTTTAGCATGACTTCTGCGGTAACACCATGCAACCTTGGATATTGTCATTGTAGAGATGGACAATAAACCTTACTTTAAACTGTGTTTTGATACTAAGTGGCAGGAAGAGACAGATGGGAAAGTAAACCTTATGAAAAGAAGAGTAAGGAGAGAGAAATATGCGATTAAGGGCCCCCCAACAGGCTTGAATGTAGCTTCCTGACCTCTGTGACAGCGTCAATGGATGCTCCAGACTTCAAGAGAAGCTCCATGACTCTAATATGACTCTTCTTACAGGCAATGTGCAGGGGGGTGAAGCCATTCTACATAGAGAAAGAGAAAGACCAAGTCAGGAGATGGAAACATAGGAACATTAAATAACAAAGCAAAGTGACTGGAGAAACGTGGGTGGATTTATTATGTGGCTAAAAAACTAGGGAGTGGTATATGTACACCATAAAGCAGGAGGACAGAACATGCCCCCTTCATACTCAGCTCCATGGTTAGTTGGTGAAAATTAGCAGGTCAATATGGACACCGACCCAATGGCCTCTGACCTGCTACACAAGGCTTGCCAAAGACCACATATCTATGCCGAAAACATCCTGCCACATGATTTATCAATGCTATGGGAATGACTGGGGCAGAACATTCAAGTCAGAATTCCATCAGTTCTCTGGACTGGGACATAGATTCTGTAGACCAATGTATGTCCAAAGTCTTCTTTTTGTTCAAGGCTACCTCCCCGTCATCCTGCCTTAAGACTTCTTTATCATTTTGCAGGCTTAATTACCTTTAATAACCATGTCTAATGTAAAGCCCTCCTAGAACACAAAGAATGAGACACTATACAGGAGACAAAGTTATCTTTCCTATATGTCCCAAGCACAAGAACAAGGAGGTTGTTTGATGACACCACATCCCAGTGAGTTTATGCACATGAAACCAAATCTGAAATGCCTCTCTCTGAGTTAGACCTTTGTTCTAGAATCACTTGGGACAATGCGACCATGGCCAAAATCAAACTCCATGGGGAGAATTTCTCCACATTTCTTACCAGAGCCCTAGCATTGGGTTTGGCTCCTTTATCCAGCAATATCTTGGCCACACGATGGTGACCACAGTGAGCGGCCACATGCAGCGGAGTCAGGTGGTCCAGCGTGATGTCATCAATATGAGCCTGGTATTGCAGTAGAAGTCGCACACAGTCCAGGTGATCACCCTGAGAGGCCATGTGTATAGGAGACAGACCGTTCTGAACAAAGAGAGAGAGGTGTCAGCTCTTGGGCACAGGATTTGAAATATTTTAAGACTGCCCGTGGCTAAAAATGCTGCTTCCACACACCATTAAATATATATAAAATATATGTATATATATATATATAAAATTAAAAAAACTCAACTAGTCTGACCTCTGAGTAACCTATCTCTACCAGAACTCTGAAACGTAGAGTTCATTGTCATTGAGACAGCAGAAAGAGGAAAAATATGCTCACTAGGGGAAGAAATGTTTGGCACAATTTACCGTAATTCTTGAAAATTTGTCAATATGGCAAATGCTCCTCAAAGGTCTTTATAAGAGATATGAACGCATCCACTTACATAGTACAGTAAAGGCCAACACTTAGTTCTGTACAAATACTGTATGTAAGGGTAAACTAGAAAAAGAGGAGCTCCGCCTGCCTCTTTAAATGACTTAATGTGGCTTTAACGTTGACACAATCTTAATTAGTGGTACGGAAAACTTTAAAAACTGCTCAGCTGATCCGCTGACCAGTGGAAGCATACCTGGGAACTTTTTAAATGACCTGAGGCTCTTTTTACGTATTAACCCTTTCACAATGCATCTCAAAAATTGTATCACAGAGACTTTCTAACGAATAAAACTAAAAGGATCAGGAGATAATACATAAGATTGATACAATTTCAAGATTAAATCGAGTCACCTGGCCAGGGATTTCAGCTTGTGATGTGCCAGTGAGAAAGGTAAAAGACGAGAGGCTCAGATATAAATAGTGTAAGGCAGAATACGAAGGAGTCAGGTCCAGACTGTGTGACTCTGAGAATGTGCCCATTTACCCCGAGGCAGGGGCAAATACTCTGCGGGTAACTGCTGCACAAGTACCTTGGTTTTGGCCTGAATGGGTGCCCCATGATCCAGCAGAATCTCTGATATTCGCACATGTCCATTGCGCACAGCACAGTGCAGAGGGGTCAGCTCGTCCTGTGCGGAACAAAGGACAATTTCCCATACCGTGGACAACAACCTGAGCATCTCGCTAACACATCACACACAGCCGGCACCGCAAACTCAACAAAAAGACTAGGACCGTCATAGCAGAGCTGTCTCAGCATACAGCACAGCACAACGTCCATTACACACACCATTACCTTGGTGCGTGCGTCTATCTGCGCCCCACGATCCAGCAACAGCCGAACCATGATGATATTGCCACGGCGGGAGGCGATGTGGAGGGCACTGATGCCATTCTACGGAGAGAGAGGAAAGGGGCAAATATATCACTTCATTTTAATACCCCCATATAAAAATTGCCCAATTGGAGATACAGAGAACAAGAGAAATTGCCATCTTCACCGTTTTTATCATAACTAGAATGTAAGTTACTGCGAGAACGGGGCCCTCCATTCCTCTTGTATCTGTATGTCAATTGCTTGTCATTTTGTACTTGTCGCTATCTGTTAAATTTTTACCTTGTACAGTGCTGCGGAATCTGTCGGCGCTTTATAAATAAAGTACTGTATAATAATAATAACTACATTCATTAAAATTGTATATCGTATATATTTTACGTCAGGAAATCTAAAACCTATGTAAATAATAATTCATTTTCTGCCCTTACAAAGGCTGCTTCCACCAAAAAGATGGATAACAACAGGGGAGAGAAAACACAGAGGAAAAATAATGAAGCTACCGGGAACAGGACGTTCAGAAGGCATAAACATACAGTAAGTTGGGTTTCAAAACATATATATTTTATTCTATTTTTGGGAAAATGACAGATCCATTGTAAGACTCCATAGGCCATCGCTTGCACATTCAGTAGGCTTCAACGAGCAAGTGCCACCATATGTAGCCTTCCAGGGTCTTGGTCATTCATTTAGAGTACCAAATGGGCGTTCCGACTACACATAGAAAGACATTACCTGGGGGGTAAAGTTAACATTCGCTCCTCGATTCAACAATAGCTGTGCGACGTTTAGATTTTCATAGTGAGCGGCAATGTGTAGCGGCGTGAATCCCGTCTGTAACAAAAACATATATTACAGAACAGAAGGGCAACAACAGAATAGGCATAAAGAGTTGGGTCACACAAGGTTGACAGCACGGTTCCATTTAAGAACCACATGGCAAGTCACGCAGAAGAAGGGTTTCCTTTCCTTGCAACCTTTCTAAAGTTTCAAATGTGAAGAGCTTCTATCTGAATATACTGTCATTGGAACACCTGTAAGTGACCGCGGAACCCAACCCAGGTGGTGATGCCCCCAAAAACCAGGTGACCAAGTACTGTTGGGTTTACATTATCAGCCGTGTAGAAGTTATCGAGGATAATCTGTAACTCCATCTGACCTTTGACAATACATCGGCATTCGGATCGTTCTGCAGCAGCACGGCAGCGGTGCGCGTGTCATCATTGCGAGCAGCGATGTGCAGAGCTGGGAGCCGGACCTTTCCTTTCATTCCGTAGCTGATGAGATAAGCCACTACATTTTCATGGCCTTGTTGGAGAGCTACGGCTAATGGGGTGAAACCATCCTGTAAACAGGTTTAGAGAATATAAGGTCAGAAAACAATCGGCGACGGTAAAAGAAAAAACAAAAAGGAAGGTGGCATCATTCCAGCCGACGTAGGACTGCATTCCATATCATCCCCAAAACTGAAAAAAGCCTGAAATGGATGATGTCATCATAGTTAAATTTATAACCAAAGTTATGGCGGGTAAAGGTGATGGAAACCCTTCCACTTAAAATTAAGGGGGAAGTAGAAGTATTTTTACACACTCATCTACAGACACCAGACAAGGCAGAAATCTCATGGTGCTGCCACAACCACAAGGGATTCTGGGTAGGCGCATGCAAATAAGGTCAACAACAATCACCTTTTGCCTCTATATTCACTTTACACATGGATCCATTGAAAGTAATTTAAAAAAGTGACCAGGAAGTGTTCCGGGAAGTCATGAGTAAAAGTTGCCAGGTTGAACGTTATCGGAAACAGAAGCCAGGTGTGCGGGCAGGCATAGGTTAAAGGGCACAAACTTGGGGATTTATGAGAACTGGGTAAGAACAGACAGGGAGAACATGATCATAGAGCATGCAAGGCAAATCACACTTGGGGTAAAACAGGAATCTGAAGAAATATTTCCAGGTGTAGGCAAGAACAAAACCAAATGGTCTTGATTTGCATCCCAGGCTCCCTTGGGGACTCATACACACCCCATACATCCACACCTATTGGCCCTCTAGTTGAAGGGCTCAAAGAATTCCTTGGGGGCAAAAATTCCGGGGTGAGGAATGAGATTGGAATACACCCTTATACAGAAGCTCTGGGTCATGAGAACAAAAGGAAAGTCAAAGACGAGTGAAGGAAATAGAGACAATACAAAGACAGTAACATAAAAAGAATCATAAAAGGGAAATTTTCATTAAAAAAAATCCTTAACATTGTTTGATTAAACATGCATGAACACCGATGCAAATGTGTCTCTATTTTCCTGTGTGTGTCGAGGCAAACCATTTAGATTTCCATTAGCTGCTCTAATGCAAATGAGATTTGCCGGATCAGCACGGCGTTCAGGCTTTGAAGCTCCAGAGACAGGGGAGGAGGGATAGGGCTTTCGCGGATTGCCGCTGCTAAATATTTTATATATATGTATTAAAAAGGAACTCCGCGATCCCTGTAGGAAAGGGGTTTGGTGCGTGCAGCCAACAAAATGCTAGAGAATGCCGCCTCCATAATGAATCGTATCTAGAAAAAGGGCAATACCTACACTTTATATAAATTGAAAGGGGCACAGACTACACGTGGGCTTACTGGAGAGACGCATGGCTCAAAACGTCCCAATTTTGTTATTTTATTATGCTTTAATTACTATAAATGAACTGTTCAAGCTAAGTGGAAATTGGGTTATACCTCTCAAGTTTCCCTGTTTAGGAGGAACGTTTTTTTTCTTTGAGCCTTTTGAGTCCCTCCGTCCATTTTTTCCTTCCCTGATGTCTCTTTTTTCTAGGAGCTCAAAACGTTTGCTGAGTATGACGGTATCACGGTGTTCTACGACTCTCAAAGTCACAATAATGTTTTAGTTACATAAATTACTACCAATATTTCATACATTCACATCTCCGTAAAGCCCGGAATCCGGCCGAAACCGCTAACCAGAACTTCGAAGAGAAGAGGGCATATTTGGCTATTTGAGATGCTGGGATACATACAGGATCCTATGTCCAACCAGACCAACTTAAAGCTTCATCTGGTTGAAGATAATGCTTTTAATTCATCCAGCCTTGTCAAAGTTTATTTTCATAAAATACGCTGGGTAGAAGTTCTGTGCTGGAAAAGCCTAAAAGCCTAAAGCCCCCATCCATCACGCAACGCATGGCAATGTAGTTCTTTAAAACGCCAAACATTTGAAATTCTAAACACCGATACGTAAAAAAAAAGTCATGAGGTCACCGAAAACAGGAAGTGCGCAGATGAATGCAGAGTGATATCCAACAGGAAGTAGAAAAGGATCATACAACATAGAGAACATGATGTCACTGAAAGGGGACGCGGTACACATGGCCACTGACCTCGGTTGCCAGGTTCTGATTGGCTCCGTTCTCCAAAAGGAACTTGACCACAGGAAGATGGTTCTCTTGCGCAGCCATATAGAGGGGCGTAAAGCCTTTCTGTTGTCAGGACAAAACAAGGTCAAAGGTCACCGGATTTTTGTACGAGAAATAAACAATTTATAGAACGACACTTTTAATTGGAACATTACACGCCAGATGATTAATGAGCAAAGTAAACATTCTGAGATTGTTACCTGTGACTGACTGTTGACGTTAGCCCCGTAATTAACCAACTCGCGCACCACATCCAGCTGACCAGCCAAAGCTGCGATGTGCAAGGCCGTGTTCCCCTTCTGTATAGTCATAAACCAAGAATAGCGGGAGATAAATTAGCAGACAGTTATACAGAAGAAAGAAGATGGGCGAGTAAGTCAAATACAGATTGGGACCGTATTTAAAAACAACGTAAACTGGGCTTGGAAATGAGGTATAAAAAAATTTAAGATTCTAGAAGAGGAATTGCAAAAGGTGGGACAGAGATGTGGTGAAAGAAGAGGGTACTAGAATTAAATAATGTTAATAGTGCAAAAATAAAGTGCGAGGTACAGATAGTATAAACATTGAGGCTCATACAACAAAAAAATATTAGGGATCGTGGAACACAAAGATAAAAAACGAAGAAAAGGTGAACAAAATATGGTATGGAAGATTACGCGAAGATTACGACAAAATATAGAAAACACTGAAAAGAAAAAATCCAGTTCTCTTTTCTTCTTACCTTGGTGGTGGTCTCCAGGACAATGTCTTTTGATAGAAGCTCGCTCACCATTTTAAGGTGGCCCTCCTTACTGGACAGGTGCAGAGCGTTCAGCCCATTCTGTGAGAAAGAAATGGTTAATTTTTGCGCCAGACGAGCAATTGAAAGCTGAATGTGCAGACAGGATCCAGAATTGCGGAATAATGTTTCGGACGACTTTCTGAATAAAGGTTCTGTTTGTCAAAAGTGAAGCGATTGTTAGCAGTGAGGATCCTTCATCAGAAGTTATAGAACATCAAGCCTGGAAATGTTACAAACTCAACATCCTAAAATTCTAAATGTATAACAGGACCGAGCGATGTGCAACCTTTCACCCAAAACTAGCTGAGGATAATGGTGGACAGGGACATATTTACATCCTATAATCAAAGGAGGAACAAAGACTCCCCTATGCTTTATATCAAAAAAGATAACTTTGGGGAGACAATTTTTTCACATGGGCCACAGAATGGACATACGGCAAGTATGGTTAAAAATAGGTGGAACATTATTGAGCGAATTGTTAAACACATGGAATTGCCGCATGGGCTTGATAAGGACAACATTTACTTGCTTAATTCCTCCAACCATGGTAGTTTTATACCCTTTTATTATTTTAGGATTCATAGATTCTTCTTCTTTTCATTAACATAGTAAATAATGCTGGGCACCATACCCAAATCCACCAAATTACTTCAGGGTTTGTGGTTTCTGGTCAACCTTCTGTTTGGCCGAGATTCACTTAACATTAACAGGGACACTGCATTGATTCTACAACTTATGTTATCAATGAAAGTATCCAGAGCATGTGCAATATCTTCATGAAGCCGAATATCCTTTAGAGAGAAAAAAGACCCAGAGACCCAGGGAAGCAGGTCTTCTCCCAGAGACACCGGGTCAAACCATGGGAGTTCCCAGGTATGGATATAAGACATCTCCGTGATTCTAAACAAGTATTACTCGCATGTGGACCTCCAGGGTCTTTAAAAAAATATTCTGGGCAGTACTATTCTAAACAATGGACCAACTCGCTCTCCTAGTGGAGCCTGTTTTGGAATGGCTCACTCATACTTAAGACATTTATACAAACAGTGGAGCAGGTAAACCAAATTGTTTCGCTCCCTTTTCTATCTGTCTGACTCTTCCCTTTCTAATCCTGCGCCATCATTGAACTTGGCCTGAAATCAGAGAATTGGGTGGCTGTAACGTAGCAGCGGCTGAGCTCGTTAGTGACGTCAGTCTGTTGTATTGATTGCCTTTGTAAAATGTGATTGTTGACTTTCACTGCTAATGAGACTAAAGAGATCACAGCGTACAACTGTGTGCAACCCTATAAAACACTCTATGATATATTTCATATATGTATGCATAATTAATTATATTATAGACATCTATTACAATCGGTACAAACATGTATTAGTTACTTGAATAAGAAAATCCCACTCCCCACTGGTTGTCTTTACTAAAACCAGCCGTTTAACCGAGTGTAGGCTGGAAGCATACTTAAGTACACTTCCTACCTCTGTAGCGCTCCCATTAAAGCCAATGGGAGCTCAACAATATATTTAAATATCTTAAAAATTATAAAAAAAGAATTGAAAGATGTTTTTTAGAATTGGATTTAAGTTTCTATCTAAGATATGTGACAGCCCCCCTTTAAATTTTCTGAAGTTTTGGCAAAAAGGAGAGAGTTCAATGAGAATGAGAAATATTATTGCAGCGTTACGGCAGATGGCGGCACACGTAAACACAGACAGACAGCTGGACACAAATGCACACAAAGTATTTTTTCCATTCTAGGAAGCACTGCGTGGGTCACGTTACAAGATTTGCCATTCATTTCCGAAGTGACTTTATTGTTTCCTATTTTTTGCCAACCATTTCCCCTCCCCCAGTGTCCTAGGAAGGGTAGTATGTTCTGGCACGGCCTGGGAATTCGAGTGCTGGCAGACAGCTGCAATGAGTTCAGCTTCAAGGGTGAATGTTAAATCAATGGAGCCCTGGCTTCTAAAATGCTTTGCTTCCTTCTCGTGTGAGCGATCCCTCTAATGAAAATAGAAGGAATGTTAGTGTGCGTGCGTGCGTGCGTGTGTTTGTGTGTGTGTGTGTGTGTGTGGGGGGGGTAGTTGCAGATTACTTACCCCATGTTTACATACAATTGTTACCTGTGGGTAATGAGTCATATCACAAAGGTTGGGGGATTCAGTTCAATTCAGTTTCTATATTTATTGCAAAATGTGATTTACATTTTTAAATGTTTAAATTTTATTATGCCACAGCTTGAGCAAGCTGGTGATTAATGTGTCTGTTTAGTCATGTTTCACAGGATATGTATTCTTCTCATAATAATTTTCATATATATATATATATATATATATATATATATATATATATATACCGTATATATATATATTTAAAGCAATTAAATTATGGAAAAAATAATAACAATAATGAAAAGCAGGGAGAAGTATTTTTCCCTTGCACATCTCACTTCCTGTTGTCTCTTATGCCAGCAGCAGATCCTGATGGCAACACGCTAAGCTTTTGCGTCACACAGTCACATGAATCCAGCAGCTGGGCGCGCGGTAAAGTGTTGACTCGGCTACACTAAGGGCAATAAATGAACGCAGGAAGTGCCATTGAAATTTTGCCCGGGGTACCCGATGGCCAGTCCTGCACATTAGGGTTGTTGGCCTGCTCATAGAAAGCTGATGTCTGAATAAATATGGAGCCTCAGCTGGGAATTTCAACATGTGAGGAAATGGATACGCCGACAATTCCTGATACAGAATACACATGAATAGTCGCGCAGGAGCTGCAACCGAACTGTAATTGCTGACAAAACACATTAAGGGGAAAGGTCAGGTCTGACATAAAACCATTCTAGAATACGGCCCTTCAAACTGCTTAATGCTATTTTTGTTCAATTTTCTGGTTTACTGTTGCTCACATTTTTGTTTTTCAGCTTTAGTGAGAGTATATCATGCAATTTCTCCTCCATGTACCGTGATTCCATATTGAAGGCTTCTGTTGGCCCATGTAGGAGGTGGAGGGCCAGACAAAATTGACAATGGCTGAAACCGGATAATTGATAGTTATACATACTTATACATACTTATGATGTAACAAGTATGTTACTGCAAGATACATTATAGTGACATAAATAGTAACAAAGGGGATTATCAGAATCCTCCCATGTATTTGCTCTTTTTTGTAGCGTCTTGCATTGCAAGACATGCCTTCGGCTAACCATTTATCCTGCTTACCAGTGCGGACACGCAGTATAAACATGTGGTGCACTGCAACCCTCGAGCTGCAACTTCTTACAAAGACAAGCATGATTTTTTTTCCTTACTGGTAAAGAATACGATATATTAAAGTAAGTTCTTGCATTCTTCATTGGTGGGGCTATATTTAAGATGAACCTGCACCTCACCCTTCCAACGTTATCTGAGGGGGCCCCTTAGACCTATGCGGGCCCTAAACAGCTGCCTTATCTGCTTAAATGGTAGCAGCTCCCCTCTAATGATCTGCAACGTATCCTGATCAAGGCCGAGTAGGCCTTGGCCTAAGGGGGCAAGTAAAGGGTTGTATAGAGTATTATCCGCAGATCTGGAGGCTGCCACTGTAGACAGTCGTGTTATATATTGGGAGGATTATTACCAAGGAAAGGATTTCATTGGACAAGCAGGACTTCATTAGCATTGCCGTAAAGAATGACCACAGTGTGGTGTTTCATCAGGCAAAGCCGTCTTAACTATTACAGGACCGCCTAAAATGGCAGCCTCCAGGTCTGCAGATAAAATAAGTTTATTAGAACCAAAATAAATAAAACCAAGCCTTCTTCTGTGCAAAACTACATTACTGTATACAGCACTGGATTTAATGTATTTATTTTTCCATTTTATTACGAGTATCAAATTAACAATGAATTGGTGTTTGAGAAGTCTCGTTTAACTCCTCCCCAGACGCCTCCAGTAAAAGTAGGAAGCATACTGCAATATGCTTCTTGCACGTGCTCAGTACAAGTTGCATTCTAGTCACATGCACATACTCCTGCTTCCTGGTTTCAGTAGATGCAACCAAATACATTGAATGGAAAATGTATCCCAACATGCATTAAAAAATAAAAACACAATTTTGGTGAAGAAACTGGTCTTTTAATATGTGTGTATCTCTATATGTGTAAAAAGTAGTATTGCAACAAATATGGAATGCTGGCAAACGATGAATAGAACTTAGGCTAACCTAAGCGAAGACTGATATGTGAAGCATTCTCAGCGGATATGGATGAGGAGTAAGTTAGATGGAGCTTTGGTCCAAGATATATCGTCAAAAACAGTGTGGATATATCTTTAAAGGTCTAATATTGCTGGGAAGGTCTCAGCGGTTATGATGACTTGTTATCGAATCTGCATGAATACTTGGAACTTGGTACTTGGAAAACTAGATGTCTACAGAGGTTATCATCATGAAGGTGAAAGGTTTCAAGGCCCAATGAGGTTAGCGATAACTAACTAAACCATAGCTAAGAAGATACAGTAGACATTCAACTGGGAGACATTTGTTGAGGAAAGTTAAACCAACAGTTCAAACATGGTTAATACAAATGGTCAGAAGACACAGTAGGGTCATGGGGTCGGATGACCGGTCAGAAGATACATAGAGCTTTATGGGCCTTCATGAGAGGTCAGAAGGCACGGTGAGGTCAGGGTAGAATACACGACCTGTGGGACAGGTCTGACCACATATCTCCCCCTCAGGATCACAGGACATATGAGGCTGGACCTTTCCCACAGGCCCGATATCCTCCAGAGGACCCAAAGGTGCCGGCTGAACCTGATAAATGGCCAGTGTTAGAGCCCTGCATGCTGGCAGTCAAAGAAGCTTAAATGTGGCTTTGTAAACGAATGGATTAAGGCAGAGAACATGAATGTGGGGGCCAAAGCATCAGTGAAAAAACGTGAATAACATTGCCAAAAATGTTGGTACCCTACTTGCAGGTCTCTGTTTTTTAAATGGCTAAAGACTCTAATCAATAAAGCGTCAAAAAAACTCATAATGCTGTTTTTACATTTAATTAGCATATGGAAGGATCATAGATGATTTTGAAAACCAGTAGTTTTTTCCCCATCTATAATGGTTTTAACACTCTAGGTACATATTTTAATTCATATGAAAAAAAAAACCAAAGAGAAAAAAAGAGACAGGTCCATTCCGGAAATCAGTGTTCTCACAATAAAAAGAAAAAGGAAATGTGCAAATTTGTTATTGGAAACCATTTAAAAAAAATATTTACACAACATACTGCAGGCAGCTATTTCTGCTCTTATCGATTAGTTAGATGACATTTTAAAATTATTAAATAATGTCACGTAATATACCTTGTGTGGATCAGTGTCACAGTGCAGAGTATATGCCGGGTGGGTCAGTGTCACAGTGCAGAGTATATGCCGCGTGAGTCAGTGTCACAGTGTGGGGAGTGATCTGCCGGTGGTGGTCAGTGGTCACAGTGTGGGGTATTATGCGGGTGGGTCAGTGTCACAGTGTGGGGTATATGCTGGGTCGCGCGTCAGATTGTACAACCAGGCTGCTGAAGGATAGCCGGCGGTGGGTCAGTGTCACAGTGTGGGGTATATGCCGGGTGGTCAGTGTCACAGGTCGGGGTATATGGCCGGGTGGGGTCAGTGTCACAGTGCAGACGTAATACTGCCGGGCTGGTCCACGTTGCTCTCACATGCAGAATAGTACATATGCCCGGTGAGTGTTCAGTGTCACCATGGCAGAGTTATATGCCGCGGCTTGAGTCAGTGGTCAGCAGTGTGATGGTCATATTGCCGGTGGGTCAGTGTCACAGTGCGGGGGTATATGCCGCGTGAGTCAGTGTCACAGTGCGGTGTATATGCCGCGTGAGTCAGTGTCACAGTGCGGGGTATATGCCGCGTGGGTCACTGGGACATTGCCGGTTCTGGTATAGGGGAGATGTATGGATGGATGGGAGCCGCTCTCACCTGGTTACACGTGTTTATATCCACTCCGTTCCTCAGATGCTCTAGCGCTTTGTCCAGGTTCCCAGCCCGGGCGGCTCGCAGGAAGCTGGTCGCTGCATCAGCCTACAAAAGAATTCAGGGGGTATTAGTGTCAGAGGGTACGGTGCCAGCGCTCAGCCGCTGCATTTATAATACGTTACTTTCATATGCTTGATCCACTTACTGATAGTTGCCAGCCCTCTCCTGCTTCCTCAACTGAGTAGGCTGCAGGTGTGAATGAGGACATGGGAATATGACATCATACCTGTGACCTCAGCCTCACCAAGGAAGCAGAATAACAGAGCCCATGCCTCCATATGTATACCAAATGCCTGCTTTTTAGGACTTTGAAACAATTTGTCTGCTTTTGTACAATAAGCATGTCATCAACCTTCTGTTTAATACAGGCGTCCTCAGAGATTGCGATATTTGGCCCAGGGGCAAGTCCGGCCAAGTGGCCCAGTGATTAAGCAACCTAAAGCACATTTGCCAAACATCATCAATAAAATACACCAGCCAGTACTGTCCAAAACACATTTACACAAAGGCAATGCATGGGAAAACCTATATAGTGAGCACATAAAGGAACCAGTTATCATGTAATGCTTCCTGACTCTACAACCCCTGGTGGCCGTGTGTGGAACTGCAAGCAAAGCGCACATGAAAACAAAGTAGTGGCTCAAAATAGTGAAACCAGAGGAGCCAGGGGGCAATTTCCTCCCCACCCAGCCCTACTCTAGCCACCCTGTTGCCTTCAGTATATATATATATATATATATATATATATATTATAATTGCATTTTTGGATGAAACGAACCCAATAACCTGTATTAACACTTCTTACCTCCAGAGCTGCACCCAATAAATCTCACTGTGCAATCAGATCTCGAGTGCCGTGATTTTCTATTGAAGATGAGTCAGAGGCTTCCAGATCAATAAATCTTGGGTACGAAATGAGCGACTGCTCTTGTAATTACTATATCACGCAGCCTCGTAACTCATCATTGCAGCAGCCAATTTGCATCTTTGGGAGTCTGTATGTTTATTCATACACATCTACTTGAAATCAACCGGCAACAAGCAACAGCGTTTCCTCCGCTTCTAGTCTACGATTGTTTCGGAGAGATGCTGACAGTCTGTCTCCAGATACCCCGTTTACAGACCGTCTGCTAAAACCCCCCTTTAAAAAAAAACATATTACGCTAGTAAAATCGCTCTCAAACGTAGTGATCGGACCGTTTCTTGGTGCAATTGTTTACGTCGCTATGGCGACAGCAGAGATGCTTAAAGCTCTGAGTGTTCCAGTGAATGGAAGGGGCAACCTTGTCGTTAATGAGCAGAAAAACGTGTATACATCTTCTCATCATCTGTTATATTATCAGGCTGGATATACTGTATATACTGTAAATACATTGTATCTGTCAGTGATAGAACGCAGCCCCCTCCGCCCTGTCCCATGGGTGCTGATGTCTGTCTCACTCCGGATCGAATGTGGCTGTAAACCGATTGTCTCCTTTTAGTACGCATGACGATCCGCTTCTCCGCTTTAAATAACCATTAGCTGGAAGGTCCTAGTTATCGATTCCAGGGGTAATTAGGAGGTATCTGTCATCTTTCCTTAGGAGGAAGAAAAAAAAACCCAGACCATTCTACAGACAAAGGGAACCCGTGCCGTTATGGAGCCTCGTTCAGTACCGCCAAATCCTGGCACTTCGATCATCTTACACCGGAGTCATCAAAGCTACTCCCTCGATCATTTTACCATGGGAAGCAGAGCGAATGTGTGCAATTCACTGCCAACACCCTTATAGCACCGTATATATATATATACAAATATATACATACACACAGATATATATATATATATCATGTACTCACTGCAGTTCAAAAGTTTGGGGTCACTTGCAAATGTCCTTGTTTTTGAAAGAAAAGCTGATTTTGTCCATGAAAATAACATGAAATGTATCAGAAATCCAGCGCAGATGGGGTTAATGTTGTAAATGATTATTGTAGCTGGAAACGGCTGATTTTTAATGGAGTCTCTTCATAGGCGTACAGAGGCAGTTTATCTCTCCCATCACTCCTTTATCACTCCCATCACTCCTGGGTTCCGATGGCCCTTTATCACTCCCATCACTCCTGTGTTCCGATGGCCCTTTATCACTCCATCACTCCTGTGTTCCAATGGCCCTTTATCACTCCCATCACTCCTGTGTTCCAATGGCATGTTGTGTTCGCTGATCCAAGCTTAAGTTTAAAAGGCTGATTAGAAAACCCTTTAGCAATTATGTTACAGCTAGAAATGCCCTTGTTCATGAAAACAGCTCAGTGACCCCAAACTTTTGAAATAAAGTACATATATTTAGATATGAAAATTGTCAACTGTCCCGCACGGCTCGGATCGTTAAATTAACGTATTTGGCCATATTAGACGTACGAGAAAGGGAGACTTTAGTTGAAGTTGATACTTTTCATCGGGCCAACACAGAAAAAGACGCAACTTCCATGAGCTTTTTGGACCCCGGAGGTCTCTTCTTCAGAGCGAAACAAGCAATAGACTGTAAGCTCTTCTTCTGTCTGCCACAATAAAATGTATCAACTTTAACTAAGGACTCTATTGAATACACAAAGTACATCAAATAATTACGGTAAATGCAGTGGTTGCGATGTGTGGCATAAACACAAAGGGCCAGGAACGGATGGAACCGGACTATTGAGAAGATGAATTTGCCTGAGAGTGATAGGAGCTGCAGTACTTCTACCGCCGCTGGGATGCAGACTGTCTGCCTCAGATCTCAAGTCCAACTTTCTATATGTAACGCATCCCAGCGCTGGCGTGCCTGGAATATAAAGTATATAATATTTCTGGCGCAGGCAGGAGAGAGCGGGCTTCATCCGGTGCATATGTTTTCGCATCTGTGTTCATGGAAGAGGTGTACGGCGTGCGCGGGGGGTAATTACAGCATGGGTGTGGATGGCGGTGCCTGGTGTAAGCGTGTGTGTGTGTATGTCACAGGACACGGTAAGGTGTCAGTGGCCTGTGATTAGATTTGAGCCATACAGGGTCATGGGGCAAAGGGAGGGGGGGGGGCAGGAGGCACCGCTTGGAGACTCTGCCACTGCTGCCCCGTACTCTGTCTAGCAGGTTCGGACATAGCGTAGCAGGTGTCCAACAGCCTGGTCAGAAATAAACTCCCAGGAGCCCACAGAGTGAAGGCGGAGGCAACCCACCCCGCCTCAACCCCCCCAACCCACCGTATCTCACCCCCCAACTCATCCCTCTTGATACTCACAGGCCGTCCCCGGTGCCTGCCTGCCCGCTCTGCCATTCTGCTGCATACAGACAGCACCCCCCCTCCCTCTCTGTCTCGCAAACTGCGTACCTCCCCCTCCGCTCTCTTACCCCCCCATCTTCTCTCTCTCCCGTTCTTAGATATCAGGCGCTGTGCCCAGGGCTTCATCACCGGGGACATGGGTTGGTGTCTTACCGGAAGCCCTTTAACCCCTTCAGTGGTAGGACGTTCAGCATGTGTCTGAAATACACAGAGCAGGATTATAGCGCCCAGACCGCAGAGCCATATTATTACCGTTGAGAGGCTTTCATCCCCCTGGGCAGTAACAGGTTTGACCGTAACCTGTTTATTTAAATAGGATTTAGACATAAAGACATAGCATTTGCACATATGACACGGCTACACACGCGCGAAAGGGACTGGGGAATGATAAATAAATATATATCACTGCAAAAGGGGAAATTTCCTTCCCCGGCTAATATCACAGAAATATAAAAAAGAATAATTAGCAAAGAAACATCACAAATGGTGTAATAAGTATTATAAGCAGTCATAAATAATAACATACTGCCATAGATAATACCATAATGGTACAGTGTAGGACATCACCAGTGTAATAGAAAAATTAATCTATTCACAAAGCATGTCGGAAGTATAATCATACATGTACGTGTGATATCACACTAGATCAGTGGGTAATAATACACTTAGTGATGTAATCGCACTGTAATAATACACATAGTGATGTAATCGCACTGTATCAGCAGTATAATAATACACATAGTGATGTAATCGCACTGTATCATCTGAGTAATAATACACTTAGTGATGTAATCGCAGTGTAATAATACACTTAGTGAGGCGGGCTACAAAATTAATATAAGGAATGGAGCACTATAGTTATGAAGAAAGGTTAACTAATTTAAATCTGTTTAGTTTAGAAAAACGTCGCCTCAGAGGGGATATGATAACATTATATAAATATATTCGGGGCCGATACAAACCATTGTGTGGAAATCTGTTCATAAACAGGACTATGCATAGGACACAAGGTCATGCGTTCAGACTGGAAGAAAGGAGATTTAGGAAAGGCTGAACTTGATGGACGCATGTCTTTTTTCATCCTATATAACTATGTAACTAAGTAACTATGATGTAACTGCACTGTATCAGCAGTGTAATAATACACTCAGTGGTGTAATCACAGCGTAAGAAAACACTTAGTGATGTAATAGCACTGTATCAGAAGCGTAATAATACAGTTAGTAAGTATTAGGAAAGTTGGTAAGTAGTAAGTAGAAAATATAAATACAGGCACTTTTGCCGGCTACTCTAACCACTCTCATCATTATACTGGCTGAGGGTGATGGGAGCCAAGCTCCTCAAAAGCTCCTCAGTCCATTTTTTACCAAAAATAAATACTCATAAAACTTTTTTTTTTTTACAATTGTGTTGTTAGCACTGAAAGTGTTAAACTGGAAACGTCATAGTATCCTTGTGTTTAGTAATTTATTAAACATACACACGGCTTGTGTTTTTGCAATTGTTTAGCAGATATATGTTTTGAAATATTTTACGTACGGGGAGCTGAGATTCCAGCTTTTTGCTTTTAAGGTGCAGCTGCTTGTGCGGACTACAACGTCCATCACTCACATGGTCAGCTTGGCTGAGGGTGATGGGAGTTGTGGGCCGCGAAAGGTAACCCGACTAAAACAAAAAACAAAAAACAAAAAAACAAAAAAGTAACATGTTTATACAGTGTATGTGCTTAGTGTTCTTTCTTATTATTTCATTTTTTTTACTTTCCCTTTTTTTTTTACATATAGGAAGCCTCTTGTTTACATGATTGCGTGAGACTTCCACAAGGGGAAGGTAAGAGATAGTCCCCAGCACTGGAACTATTGGGTAGAGGTGTGCACGGACACAACATCATGAAGGTGTGAAGGGGTTAATAGGTCACAAACTCACATAAAAAAGTTGGGGTAAAGCCGCACCCACCCTTTTTAGTCATTAAACATGTGTGGAGGTGGGTAGAAGGGATATGCATTATCCCGCAGGGTACAATTTCATATACTACATTATACTAATGTTTTTATGATTTTTATTTTGTAATAATAAACTAGCACACAGCTCTAGTGTTTAGAGCTCCTCTAGTCTGCTTTCTTGACTCCGAGCGGGGAAGCCCTGCATCTGTTGGGGTTAGAACTCTATTTGTTATGATGACTTTGTTTA
This sequence comes from Spea multiplicata, assembly GCA_009364415.1. NCBI lineage: Eukaryota > Metazoa > Chordata > Amphibia > Anura > Pelobatidae > Spea > Spea multiplicata. Next base: position 38,152 of record VKOC01023227.1, read on the forward strand.
AATTAAAGCTCATAAGAGCCGCCATATGTCCCCATGTGCGGGAGAAGCAGCCGATAACATTATCAAATAAAGGGGTTTTTTTATTCTTATTAAAAGTGGCTTGTTTTCCTTTTTTTTTTTGGCATTTGTCACTCGGCCCAGAATAATGTTGAAACAGATTGTATTGCCATGCTTAACAAGGCTGAGTTCTCACATTTAAAATGAAATGTATCAAAATGTCTAACTAGGCAGAGGAAATGAATATTAATGAATAGGCAGCCTCTACGCAGATACATTATGGAGATAATATGGAGATATTATGGAGATACGCAGATACATTATGGAGATACGCAGATACATTATGGAGATATGTGGATACATTATGGAGATAGGCAGATACATTATGGAGATACGCGGATACATTATGGAGATACGCCGAGATATTATAGAGTTACGCAGCCACGTTATGGAGATACGCAGATACATTATGGAGATACGCAGCCACGTTATGGAGATATGCAGATACATTATGGAGATACGCAGAGACATTATGGA
>VKOC01023228.1:0-24904 GCA_009364415.1 Spea multiplicata
TATATATCCCTTACCATCTACATCTTCTGGCACTGACCTATTTTATTTAAAGGCACCTTATTTGTGCCTTCTCAGCAATTTCTGGCACTTGGCCATGGTTTTACAGTGCATGTTTGATTAATCAAGTTTCAAAATGTTTTTTTATACCACGCCTGTCATCACTGCTGTTAAGCAGGTGGAATTCTGCCTTAACTTCTGAGGTTACACATCCTGTCATATCATATTTTGCTGATGGAAGGCTACAGTACTGTTAGGGGATGGTCTCTTGTGTTATCACTGAATATGTCTATTTGCATCAATGCCATAAAAGCATTGTACTCATTTATCTTTCTGTCACCCTTCTCATCCCACTTTTGGGGTCTGTTAACTCTTGCCACCAGTGCGGTACCTAGACAATACCACATTATCTAAAATAACATTTTAAAAAATGTTATGTGCTTTTTTACATCTGAAGATTGAGTAGCCTGGTAAATATTTGATAGCATAAAGCCACGTTTCCTTTGATAACATTTTATTATTATCATACACAAAATAAGCGCATATTAAAGCAGGCCCTCTGAAAATGTAAAGCAGTAATATAATAATTACTTTGGCTTTTGCAAGACTATGCAGTGGATCTTAAAGCCATTGTTTTGTGGCCCTGGGTGATCTGGATTGTATCTTTATTTCCTTATGTGGTTAGAGCAAAGCACACTGTTTGATTTCATGTAGTCTAAAGTAAATGTAACCATATGGTGTTTGTATTTTAACTCAGCTATTGCACATTTGAGCTGTGAAAATTGAATTTGGGCAGATCGTAGATTTCTAATGTTTTCTTCAGGCTTATAACAAAATGTGTCCACATTCACTTTCTGAGAACTTGCTTGTACCTAGAAACTGAACATTTCTCAATTTTTCTAGCAAAAGTTTTGTCAGCACTTTATGCTACAGAAGGTTGCTCAACAATCTGGATTTAGCATGAAGTGTTTAGAAAATTCCAGTTATGTTCCTAGAACTTGACACAGTCACGTCACAGTCAGCGAAATTACCATAATGACCCTGTCCTTCAACTTCATCCTGCTGATAATCCTAACACGTTTGTTTAGGAGTAGATTCTCATTCACCTCTGACATTCTGACTAATGGTCAGTGGAGGAAAGGTGTGGTGTGACAACAGTGGAAGACTTCAGGTCTGCAGATAATGAAGTTTATTGGAACAAAATGTGGTAAAAACAGGTTTTGGTCAGTGCTAACCTACATATGGATGTATGTAGCATATACTGGATATAGCACTGTATTTTATGCTCAATAAACAGAGATAGATGTGTTTTTTTTTTCGTGGGACATGAAAAACATGCATTATACAGCATTGTGGAATATGATGGTACAAAGCAAATAATGAATGGAAGATGTCATGTATTTCAACTCTGCAACTGATAATCAGCAGTTTCCTTTTTTTTTTGTTTTTGTCTCTTTTCCTAGATGCCTGAGTTCCAGAAAAAAACTGTCCACATAAAGGACCCTGCAAAAGTGGAAGAAATAATATGTGGTCTTATAAAGGGAGGAGCGTCTAAGCTTCAGGTACAGATGAACAAAATGAACCATCAGTATTACCACTTCTACATTTAACATGAGGTCGGAACTATCCCATTTGTATAACAAATGCAATATGAATTCTGGAACAAAAATCTTTCCCTCTTGGATAATACTGTATTTGCTTGATTATAAGAGAAGGTTTTTTCAGAGCAAACATGACCTTCCGGTGCTCCATCATAGAAGCAGCAGCTGAGGTTGTCTGCGTGATATGCACAGACAAATTCCGCTGCTGTCGGCACTTCCTCCGGGGCTTCTATGACTGAGCACTGAAAGGTCACGTCACACAGGTGCTCCATCATAGAAGCCCTGGCAGAACTAAGGGGCAGCAGAGGTTGTCTACACGCATTGCGCAGACGTCCACCCTCCCCAGTAGACACCAGGGAGTCTGAAGTACAAGGAACGAGTCTGGGGAAGCATTGGTTAGTCCCAGGGGCATAATCGGGTTACAAGGCATATCATGGAGGCAGAGTGGCATATAGGCAGGTATATGGCATATCTGGGGCAGAGTGGCATATAGCGCTTAAAAGGCATTTCTGGGGGGCAGAGTGGCATAATGGGGGTTAAAAGGCATATCATGGAGGCAGAGTGGCATATAGACAGGTATAAGGCATATGTGGGAAACAGAGTGGCAAGCCGTGGGGAAGATGTGCATAACTGAGGGGGGGGGGGCAGGTGGCAAATAAAAGGAATAAAAACAAAAAATCATTTTTCTCAATCATAGTCTTTATTAAATATGAAAAATAGTTTACATGTGAATTAATATTTACAAGTTAAACATTTGTCCTATAGGGTAGTCTTCTATTCAGTTTTTTCCTGCATTAATATTCACATTTTGGGGGCTCGTCTTATAATTGAGCAAATACGGTATATTACTGTGTGGAGTTATACAAATAAAAATTCAAAATCATTCATTTTCAGCAAAGATTATAAAGCTTTATAGTTTGTAAAGACCATTACAAACCATTATTGACTATCGTTGTTTACAATAGTTCAGAATTCCGAATAACTATTACTTTTAATCACAGGTAATTACAGATTTTGATATGACATTAAGCAGATTTTCCTACAATGGAAAAAGATGTCCCACTTGCCATAGTAAGTGCTATAATATTGTGAAGTTTTAATGGATATCTAAATATAGTGTGACAACGTTGTTCTACCAGTATTAAAATGTGTTCTTTTGTAACATTACGAGCTCAGATTCCTTCCACAGTAATGTTATACAGTAGTCTGCAGCTTGTCCACGGTTTAACAATGCATTTTATCTTAAAACAAGTAGCTTTTTAGCTTGACTGAAATACTTCAATGAATTGTAATATTTTAGTACTTAGTGTTTTGTGCAAACACAAATATGTTGCATATCTAAAAGCAGCCCCCCTCTCTGTAGATTGCTTGCAGACAAATGTGGTCCCGATGAAAAAGTACATAAATCCATTAGTTTTTTTTTTTTCCACTTTTTTTAATCATCTTCTTTTTCCTTGACAGATATAATTGACAACTGCAAATTTGTGTCAGACGAATGTAGGAAAAAGGTGTGTAAACTTTCCTGTGAAATTTTCAGTGCTGCTGTATAAAGCTAAATGTGCATACTTGTGAACTTCCCTGGAGTTCACAGAGCTAGCCAAGGACAATCTTAATTGGGTTGAGAGTAGGTTTTATGTATGATCAAACACTATTCACCTGCATAGAAAAGGGGAAAGTGACCCAGAGAATTAGCTGGTATGTAGATGTGGAATTATGGGGCGATGATACGTTGTTCATCTCCCCATCACAGTGGTACCCGTGTTTTGATGAAATAATTTATTTGTTTTATACCTTGTTGTCCAACAATACAGTGAACATCCTGGGGCCTGCTCAGGGAGACAATCTCCATCTGAATTGGACCATTAATTAGAAGGGGCTAGATGAGGGGCCCTCACTAGAGTTAAGGAGATATCAGCCAATCAGGAGAGACTGTCCTAATTGGCAAGTCCTTCCACATGGAGCTCACTGTAAGCTGCAGCCAGTACCAAGCAAGAAACCCACTGCGTGTGTGATATGTGTGTCATGATAGAGGAGGTTAATTGTCTGAGACTGCTCATGTCTGGCAATGACTGTATGTAATATAAAATGTATTTTTTGTGTATGTGACAGTGTGTCCGTATGTGAATCAGTGTGTTTGTGTGTGTATATATAAGATATGCCTGTGTGTGAAATCTCTTCCGCTCCATACGGTCCATGAATGGCGGAAATAAAATCACCTTAGCCCTCACTGGTAGATACGTCTCTAGTCTGCCGCTATGCTTCAGTAATGTCCTTGTCCCCTGGCTGCTCTGCGTCATCTTTGTGTTTAAACGGCTTGTCTATGCCCCCAAACAGCTTGACTGCGCCACCAAAAAATCAGTAGGAGAGAAAATCCTGTTGGGGTGGAGGTATGGTCATCTGGGGAAGGGGGCCCAGACCATGTGTTCTGTAAGGGGCCCTTAAACTTATGATGACGGCCATGAGTATTGCATATATTTCTGGAGATCTCATCTCCAAAAATATATGGACAGAGAGAATTCAGAGGAGGACTACTAAAAAAGAAATATCTTCATAAATATCTATATCTTGGGGGGGGGGGCAAGATGTGGGGATTGTGATAGAAACATTAAAATACCTAAATACATTTGACAAAGGACAAGAGAGAGGTTTATTTCAGAAGAGAAAGAATGTTATTATGTGAGGTCATACTCTTAAACTAGAGAGTCAGAGGGTTAAGGAAGTTCTACTTTACAGAGAGGGTGATGGATAACTGTAACAGTCTAGTGGTACAGGCTAATACAGTAAGAGAATTTAAACATGCATGGGATATGCATATGGCTATACTGAATCTCATGAGAGACAGAGGACTGATTAAGGGATGAGTTTTTTATGGCAGGAAAATCAGGCAGACTAGATGAGCTGAGTGGTTCTTATGTGCTGTCAAATTCTGTTAAATTGCATATCCTGAGTGTAAAATTTTAACTGTAAACTTCACATACAAAAATTATTTATTCTTCTGACAAAATACTGTATAATGCAACTAGTCAGTAAATTACATTGTATGAATTTTCATTTACAGCTGTATCAGCTAAAAGAAAAGTATTATGCAATTGAAATTGACCCAAACCTATCAATTAAAGAAAAATACCCATACATGGTGGAATGGTGAGTGTGTCATTTTATAAAACTTCAGTGGTGTGTATATATATATTAAAGCAAGAGTCCAGCGCATACCCACCGAATCTAAGACATAAATAATGGAGATTCTGTCATACTATTTGACATAATGATGGGCTAAGTAATATATGGCCATATTGTGTGATGGAAACCCCTGAGATTCATGCTTTAGATAGATGTTTTTTGAATAATTGCTGGGTATGCATTTAATTTTTGGTTTGTTTTGTGTACTTATTCTAGCAACAACCCAGGAATCAGAATGTTTGAGCATTTTTATGCTTTTTTGTGATAAAATGTGAAAGAGAAGATAATGGGTTAGCAGACAAAATTACCAGTATTATTCATTAAATGGGGCTAGTGTGACGGGACCTTCCATCACTGGGACCACTGGAGAGGCCTGACTGCCAGCCTCCTCCCTATTGACTATAGGCCCTGGGCTTGTAAAGACTTCTGTGGCTACCCCCAGCAGTATATCATGACATCACTGGCTGAGGGGATTATCTCCAGCAGACAGACGGGATCTGCAAGCAGGGAGTGACCGCCATTGTTTTAATATCAGACCCCTCCACCCCATGGTGCATTATTATGCTGTATAAATCAGTCTCTCCCCCGCTATTTAATTGTTAATCCCGTTACTGACCATGTTGTCTCTGGGAGGCAGAATAAGTGGGGCAGTTTGTGTCCCAATATCTTATTTTATGTTAATGTGTGTTTTGCTGGCTATATCCAGCTCTGTGTGTCCAAAATAAACCAGTGTTCGATTGGTTTTACCCCAGCTAGTGACTGGGAAAGAGTGGTGTCCCAGGCTAAGGGAGCACAAGTCAGCGGAGGTATTCGGCCGGACTAGCTAGCTCTGTGACAGCTAGTAATATAGTTCCGTTATACCAGATCAACCCAGGAACGTATTACAGCAACGCTGTTTGGGTGCAGAAAGGGAATGTAGATCTCTTTCTGCACCCGTTTAAAGACATGACGGTCCTGGCACGTCAATTGTCACTAACCTGATGTTAGTGCATGATGTGCCAGAACCGGCAATTGTCATTAAGGGGTTAAACTATGTAACATTTTCCCATCTGTATTCAGATCTTACAACAGTGTGACTTTTAACGATCACCTCAGATGGACACCGGTGTAGGGTAACAGACTGATTTTCATATGCTCATATGAGGTCACCCTTAAAGCCTGTCAATTGCTTGGACAGTTCTCGGGCTTAGAAAACAAACAACATTATTAAAAGTTGCACTGTTGTGATCTATGTAATAATTTCTCAAATTTGCACTTCTCAGGTATACAAAGTCCCACAAATTACTCATTGAGCAACGTTTACAGAAAGACAAAATGGCGGAGGTTGTAAGAGAATCGGATGTAATGCTCAAGTAAGTATATTTTTCTTCTGTAACCAAGCTAGACAGCTGGAGTTGCCATTTTAGCATTCAAGTGACATTTTAATAAGTCCATCTTGTGAACAGTAACTCTGTCATTACAAGCCCCCCCCTCCATATAACTAGCATTTTGTGTGTAAAAGAATATTGGCCTTTTTGCCATGTGGCGTCATTGATTCCAACTCGAATTTATTGTTGGCAGGATACTTTTTTCAGAATGTTTGTTTTGCTTATTGCAGGGAAGGGTATGAAGCATTCTTTGACAAACTCAACGATCACAACATACCTGTGTTCATCTTCTCAGCGGGTCTTGGAGATGTATTAGAAGAAGTTATACGTCAGTCTGGGGTTTATCATCCTAATGTGAAAGTTGTTTCCAACTTTATGGACTTTGATGAAAATGTAAGTTGGGATATAGTGGAACACCATGTGCAAATATGACACAAAAAAAACTTTAAGAACACTAAGAAAATGTCTCAAAACTTCTTGACCTGCCCCTTCGACACACAGCTTCTTGTTCAAACTCCTGCTTAAGTGAATAAACTGATTTGTGTTTCTGTCTCTAAATTACTTTTATTAATTAAGAAAAACTACACAGTTGTATTGTTTTTGCAGAAGATAACTCATTTTTGTGTATAATAACTATTTTATAGCATAGATGTAAATTACAAGTATGTTGTCTTCTTATAGGGCATTTTAAAGGGATTTAAAGGAGAATTAATACACGTATACAACAAACATGACGGTGCCTTGAAGAATACAGAATACTTCGGCCATCTGAAGGATAATAGCAATATCATCCTTCTGGGAGATTCATTAGGAGATTTAACTATGGCTGATGGTGTGCCAAATGTGGAGAACATCCTTAAAATAGGATACCTTAATGATAAGGTAAGTTAGCTATACCATCCATATTCTTGAGCTTCTTGGTCATTTTTATGTGTAACTTTAAAAAGAAAAGACTGGCACATGGTTATATTAAATTATAAATGTTCTAAAGCATTTTTTACATTGACCAAGCAGAGGTCCTTAAATAAAAATTATAGAATGGAAATAGATTATTTTTCTTTGCATCTGACCAGTCTATGTATAGAATTATATATAGCTTGTCTAAGACAGTTGGAAAGAACTGTGTAGTTTTTGTTTGTTTTATGGCACATTGACACTAAATATTTGTCATTTTCCCCTCAGGTAGAAGAGTTACTAGAAAAATACATGGACTCTTATGATATTGTTATAGTCAAGGATGAAACACTAGATGTGGCCAATTCCATAATACAGAAGATTTTGTAAACTGCATTAAGCTCAATCGCCACCATCTCAGCAGGCATGCACACTCCATTTTGGAGAAGAGAGTATATATAAAATTATATTTTTAAATTTTCTGAACTTAGTTTTACTTTTATTTAGTGTACTTAAGTGTATTTAATATAGCCTTTTGAAATTTTAAAGCACCTTACTTTCCAGCAATGTGTGGTTTGTAATGTTGTAATGCTCTGTCATTTTATTTGTTTCTGTGATTTTGTACATTTTCATTGCCTTCAGTGTATTTTGAAAGCCTGTCTAGAACAAAAGGTATTTAACCACAACTATAGAATGGTTTCATTCTACCTCTGAAAAGTCTCAAGATGGAAATAATCTTTATTTTAAAATACACTTTTAAGTGTAATATTTTGTACAATCATTAATGTTTGCCAAAGGCCAAATAATGTGCATGTTTTTTAAGTAGTGTTTGTATTCTGTTTTTTTATGTATTAAAATACCATAAAAATATGAAATACAGTGTCTACTGAGTCTCTCCAAGTATAAAATCTGTCATATCACCGCTGGGTAGGAATCGAAAATCAATTAATTGGAGATAAAATGTTGCTACTAGTTTGTATAATTCAACTCTGTAAATATATACATTTTTGGTGTATCAATGCTGTGCCTTCAGTGCTAGTAGATATGATGATTAGCTCATTCATTATTCGTTACATTTATGCCATAAAATATTTGTAATTTTTTTTATCCACATCCATTTAGACCCTATATCTCCCCTTTACTATTTACACCCATTCTTTTCATATGTTTTACTGCTAATTGTTTTTTTTTGCATTTGCATTGCACCAATGCTTTCTAGTTAACATCTTAAAGGGGCACTGCAGCCATTATATGTGCTGTAATACATGATAGCTGAGAGAGCCTTTTAATTGTATGTGTGGTCCATTTTGTAAATGCATTGGCAAACTCCAGCTAGATAAACTTCCAGTCAGCTACAGCACTGGCTTGGCAAATGCTTTCCTGCCTCTCGTTGGCTGATTCATCAGACCATGGAGGATTTAGGCCATAGGTAAGCACTTCGTGCTTTTAATATGCATTCTTCTTTAGTGGTATTATCAGTGACACTAAACTGTGCCTTTAAGCAATCATTGCTAAAATAAGAGATTTGTTATATGCTTTCTTGAGTCAAGTTACATTTTGGTGGCAGATACCCCAACCATATTTTAATGGTTATGTCTGTATAAGAAAGAAGATATGTCTGCGGACGAAGAAAGAAGATACCAGATTAAGGATTAAAAAATTGAAGATAGAAAAGAGTAGGGAGAAGATGCGGAAGTGGTCACCAGAGAAGGTAGGGAAACAGAGAGCGTGAGAGTGACAAATTTTGTTTCCAAATTTAAAAAAGCCCTCAAATTTTCAGCCGAACCAAATGGGCAAATGTGTGCATGTCTAGCTTTAGACCTTCTAATTCTTCCTCAACACCACAGAGAAGCCTTTGAATAATTAGTGTGTGTAAACCTCTTTATATGTGTACCCTAACTTTTTTCTCTAGTATTTGACAATATCTGGAGGAGCAAAGGCCTCAAACGTCAATTTATAACCTCACTTTCGTAGTTAATATCAATAGAATAATTGTACATTTGCTGTTGCTAAAAAGAAAGATTGGGACACACTGGCGGTACGTCTATTAGGAACTCTGTGGCATATTATTGCTCATCCTATAATGGCTCTTTTATTCTAAACCTCTGCTTTTAACATTTGTTGTGGCTACTACCCTGCTTATCACACACGCACACACACACACATACAGTGGGGCAAAAAAGTATTTAGTCAGCCACCAATTGTGCAAGTTCTCCCACTTAAAAAGATGAGAGAGGCCTGTAATTTTCACCATAGGTGCACTTCAACTATGAGAGACAGAATGGGGGGAAAGAATACAGGAAATCACATTGTAGGATTTCTAATGAATTCATTGGTAAATTCCTTGGTAAAATAAGTATTTGGTCACCTACAAACAAACAAGATATCTGGCTCTCACAGACCTGTAAAAGTGAATGAGAAGTGAAAACCAGTCCAAGGAGAAAAGAAATAAAATAATAATAAAATGGAACTTTCCTTTCTTTCCGTGTGTTGTGTATACAGCTGCAACCCTTAAATAACACTCTCCGGGTGTCACATTAAGTAAGCCAAGATCCACTAGGGGGTGCTCGTGTATACCATGCAGTGTGAATGGAAAATAAAGACAAAAAAAGAGAAAAAAACTAATAGTGTAGATGTAGAGATAAATGTGATACGTAGGATATATCCCGAATTTCTCACTCACAGTGTGTCTGTGTTGATTAAGGTAGAGTCAAGGTAAGCCTCGGGATCCACGTATGAAATGTATGCAAGAAAGCACAAAAACAAAGAGGATCCAATAGTGTGGTACTGTTTCAAAGGCAGGGAACGCAAATGTGGTAATGCACTTACAATTATGTAGATCAATCAATGCCCGTAGTTCCTGGGTTCCTCTGTTCTGGATATCCAGAGTTTTCTTATGATCAGGTTCCAGGAAATGTATATTGTCTGCCAAGGAGTGACTATTTCATACGTGGATCTCGAGGCTTACCTTGACTGTACCTTGATCAACACAGACACACTGTGAGTGAGAAATTCGGGATATATCCTGCATATCACATTTATCTCTACATCTACACTATTAGTTTTTTTCTCTTTTTTTGTCTTTATTTTCCATTCTCACAGACCTGCAACATATTCCTCTGTCCTCCGCTCGTTACCTGTGTTAATGGCAACTGTTTGAACTTGTTATCAGTATAAAAGATACCTGTCCACAACCTCAAACAGTCACACTCCAAACCCCACTATGGCCAAGACCAAAGAGCTGTCAAAGGACACCAGGAACAAAATCGTAGACCTGCACCAGGCTGGGAAGACTGAATCTGCAATAGGCAAGCAGCTTGGTGTGAAGAAATCAACTGTGGGAGCAATTATTTGAAAATAGAAGACATACAGGGCCACTGATAATCTCCCTCGATCTGGGGCTCCACACAAGATCTCACCCCGTGGTGTCAAAATGATCACAAGAACGGTGAGCAAAAATCCCAGAACCACACGGGGGGCACCTAGTGAATGACCTGCAGAGAGCTGGGACCAAAGTAACAAAGGCTACCATCAGTAACACACTACGCCGCCAGGGACTCAAATCATGCAGTGCCAGACGTGTCCCCCTGCTTAAGCCAGTACATGTCCGGGCCTGTCTGAAGTTTGCTAGAGAGCATTTGGATGATCCAGAAGAGGATTGGGCGAATGTCATATGGTCAGATGAAACCAAGGTAGAACTTTTTGGTAGAAACTCAACTCGTCGTGTTGAGCATGGCGGTGGAAACATCATGCTTTGGGGCTGTTTTTCTGCAAAGGGACCAGGACGACTGATCCGTGTAAAGGAAAGAATGAATGGGGCCATGTATCGTGAGATTTTGAGTGAAAACCTCCTTCCATCAGCAAGGGCATTGAAGATGAAACGTGGCTGGGTCTTTCAGCATGACAATGATCCCAAACACACCGCCCGGGCAACAAAGGAGTGGAAGAAGCATTTCAAGGTCCTGGAGTGGCCTAGCCAGTCTCCAGATCTCAACCCCATAGAAAACCTTTGGAGGGAGTTGAAAGTCCGTGTTGCCCAGCGACAGCCCCAAAACATCACTGCTCTAGAGGAGATCTGCATGAAGGAATTGTCCAAAATACCAGCAACAGTGTGTGTGAAAACCTTGTGAAGACTTACAGAAAACGTTTGATCTCTGTCATTGCCAACAAAGGGTATATAACAAAGTATTGATATGAACATTTGTTATTGACCAAATACTTATTTTCCACCATAATTTGCAAATAAATTCTTTAAAAATCAGACAATGTGATTTATGGACTTTGTTGTCTCATTCTGTCTCTCATAGTTGAAGTGTACCTATGGTGAAACTATGGTTTGGAGGAGAAAGAGTGCTGAGTTGCATCCAAAGAACACCATACCACCATAAGGCATGACAAGGGAGGAATAAATGATAAGGACATTAGTAATGGATATAATGTCAGCAAGGTTAGTTTTTTTGGACGGGTTTGCTTAAACTGCAGAAGCTTTCCAAAAGGATATATCTGATTTCTTGGGCATAGCCATCTTTGTTTTTAGGTTGTATAGGTCCCTATTAATACAAAGCTCACATCACAGACCGCTTGCCAGAGATGGCTTCATGTTTTTAGGGGCCGTAGGAAAAAAAGATTTATTGGAGCCCTATCTTTAACAAAAGCAACTTAAATAATAATTACGGATAAGCTAATGAATCCGATATATCTTACCACATATTGTTAAGAAAAATGTATTACAGATATATAACTTTTAAGGAATCTGTTTACCTGTAATCTGTAATCAACCTGTAAGGGCCCCGTAGACCACTGCGAGCTCTAAGCAGCTGCTTAGTCTGCTTTTATGACAGCACTGCACCTGCCAATTGCTCCCAAATTTACCACAAAAAAAGAGGGAAAAGTAAAGGTTTGTCAGTGGATGATCACAAATGACTAGTAGGAAGCCCCAACAACTAATGGAATGTGTGCCAGATTTAGCAAGAACCCAAGCCACAGACCTGTTTGTGCATAGGTTTTAGTGGCATTCTGAGATTTCATTAAATGGACAGTATAGTCCTCAAAAATATTTTTTTCCAAATGCATATTTGCATCCATTTCATGCGATTGGTTGACTCTATTGATTTTGCTTAGTTTTTGTCTGATTTGTGGGGAGGGGGTCTGGCCTTGTTTTCAGTAAATTTGCAATTTGTAAAATAACCATATAAGTGCGTTGTCTATAAATGGATGCATATGTGCTTACATATCTGTATGTATTAACTGCTCTGTAAGTTAAATGGAAACCGTGAGCTGAAAAGTCTTCCAAGCATATATGTTAAGGCAACACAACAACATTTGAAATTGCTAAATTCGATGTTAAATATATAAGTCATCTGCAGTATTACTTCATGGGAACTACTCTTTAAATAACTAAACTACAGTTCCCAAATAAACACGCATGCACTTGGTAAAGAAACCAAACTGTCTATACACCATGAAAGATGATTTGTAATATCATTAGCACCATTACACAAATATTGGTTCAACAAAATATATCTTGATATGTATATAAGTGCAACTGGTAATCAAATAATGACAGTGGGATTTTTAGTTCATTAACAAGTAGCGAATATACTTGAACACTGATAAACTGATTTGGATTAATAGTGTACAAAAAAATCTATTGTTCAGGATCAAAAAATTTTAATTCTGTTTAAGAAATAAAAAAAGACACTCTTTTTCAAACAGTCTTCCACAAAAGCATTGTATATTCTACATGGTTGCAGATGCTTCACTGCAGGGGCTATTAGCATTAATTAAACTGACCTAATACTGGTTGTGAATATTTCAAATAGAACAACTGTTCTCATTTCCAACAATTCTTGCGACCCCCACCCCCCCCCCATAAACAAACACATACACGCAAATGTAGGGTTTATATAAAATGTAAAAAGATACTTTTCACATTGCTTGTTTATTAAGAGAATGTATGTAGACATGTCTTGTAAAGTTGCAATTGATAATACTGGCTTCTGTTTTTTTTAAAAAAAAATATTAAGCAGCAAAACCCACTTAATAGGCGCAACAGCTTTTAATATTTTCCTCAATAAACACAATCTTTTTACATTCACATTGAAGTATACCAAGGTTTTTAAGTTACTTATATTCTGTCAATAAACAAGCCAATGCTCACTGTTGCCACTTACCACATCTACATGTGTCTAAAATGTTTCAGACTGTCATGTTAATGCTTATACAGTGCATAAAGACACACATTTAAAATACTCTGATCCATATTACAGTTCATCATGGGCTTCTTTGTCCTCTTGGTCTTTTAGTTTAAATTCTTGTTCTGTGATCTTCCCATCTTCATTTCGATCCTGATTTTTGAACATGTTCTCAATAATCCTGGCAGCATCAAAACCTGGAGCTAGTTTTCCCTTCCCAGCTTCAACTTGGGCATTAATATACTCAGAAAACTGCAGAAACAAGGCGAATATTAGTATCAGGCAACCTCTGTTATTTGGCTTGTCACAGAATTTGTGCTAATAGAAATTCATGTTGGCTCTTGACAACTGGTTAATAGCTGGAGGTAGCTATCGCTTTACTGAACTAAAAAAGAATAGGCATCAAACCTACTTCACAATTTGCACATGCACATGGTGTAAGTGACAATTAAACAAAAACAGAAATATACTAAATGACCAAAAGCCATGTGGACATCTTCCCATCAGACCTACATGAGCTTGTTGGACATCCAGTTGCAAAACCACAAGCAATAATATGGGGTTCCCCACACTTTTGTGGCTCACTATCTGTGTTCCAATTCATCCCAAATGTGTTCGATGGGGTTGAGGTCAGGGCTCTGTGCAGGTCACGCAAGTTCCTCCACGCTAAACTTGTTAAACCATGTTTTTAGAAAACATGCTTTGTTTACAGGGGCATGCCGGAACAGGACAGAGCCTTCCCCAAAAAGGTGTCACAAAGTTGGAAGTATACAATTGTCTAAAATGTCTGTATACTGTAGCCTTCACTGTAAGTAAGGGACCTAGGGACATTATGCTGATGTTGCTTCTAGAGGCAGTGTGGGACTCTGCAGTGAGTGATGCTACAGAGGACAGACTATTTATGCTACATATGCTACAGAGGACATGCATCTTTACTCAGCAGCCCTGCTTTGCTTCTTCATGTGTGAGCTGCAGTTACACCTAGACGTTTCCACAATGATAGTACTTGTAGTGGACCGGGACTGATCTAGCATGGCAGAAATTTAACAAAAAGACGTGTGAAAGGTGGAATCCCATGACATGTTTATAGTCAATGACCTCTTCAGTATAATCAATTCAACTGCCAATGTTTATGGACACGGCAGCCTATGTGCTTGATTTTATATACCTGTGTCAGGGTCCACGAAGAAACCCTCAACGCAGTGACTCACCTGAGTACCCGCTGACTGCGGGTACCAGCTCCCACGCCGCTGCTCTCACTGCTCCTGCCACAGTGCCGGTCTCAAAGAGCGAGCGCGCGTGCCCCCACCTCTCCTTATTCACTCCTGAACGGAGAGGGCGGGGAACACACACCACCGTCAGCACGTTCAGGGGGAAGGGCGACCTCTGGTGGTAGCTTAAAAAATGAGCACTGAGAATCATTCAGTGCTCAGTTATTGTGCTGTTAAGAGCTACATTGTTGTTCTCTCCTGAGCCCTGTTATTAACCCTTTGGCTTTTGATACCGTCTATGCTGCTATCTCCAATCCTGAACCTTTGGCTATTGATACCGACTACGCTGCTATCTCCAACCCTGAACCTTTGGCTATTGTTACTGACTACGCTGCTGTCTCCTATCCTGACCCTCTGGCTATTGTTACCGGCTACGCTGCTAAACCTTTGGTTTGATCTGGACTTTGCTGGGTTTTCCTGCATATCGGGTTCCTCACCTTGATCCTGACAACCTGTTAGCAATTGGTGTGGCTGAAACACCTTAATTGGCATGTGAACATACTTCTGGCCAAATAGTGTAAATAAAGGTAAAAGAAAAGGATGGTATTCTTATGGGGACACGTCAACTATAAGCTGATTTGTATAATGATCTTTTAGAGATGCCTTTAAACATAATCGCTTGCTGAAAAAAAGGACGGCAAATTTCTGAAAGCGACTACATTCTAGTTAACAGTCTTCTTTGTTTTCTGTAAAGAGGATGTTTGAGTGGAAGAGTAGCATTAACATTATACTCATTCCTAATGTGGTGTGTCACAAAGGTATCAGGTGGTAATAGTTGAAAAGATTACATGACGGATCTGTCTTAAAATGGACGATGAAGAGAAAGAAAAATACCCACCTCTTCCAATATAATCTCCTTATCATTATCTTTGTCTATCTCTTCAAATAGATTCGAAGACACTTCTCCATTCCATATAAACATATATCCATCTGGTAGGCCAGGTATTAATTCTAATAGCTCAATATCAAAAACCAACACCGCGCTTCCAGGGACTTCACCCTCTACAAAGAAACAGCAATACAATTAACACTGTTTACACAAAGTTAATCTAAACATAGAATTTTGATGATATAACTAAGAAGAAAGTATATTTCAATTTTGACTACTGAAGTAAGATGTCAGCATTGCCTTTGTTAGATATGTTACTGTTCAGGCAACTACTGTCATCTTCTATAAAGCAATCCATGACGTTTCCGGCTATACCCAATGCACTGTTGATCCACTAGCTGATTAAAATCACTAAAATCACTTAGAAATAGCTAAAGATGATCAATGCCACTAGGTGGCAGACTTCATTTGCAAAATACCCATAAATTAGAGAAGTCACAGGAAGATCAGTAAAGGTTAACTGTCTTGAAAAATGTTCAAAATGTTTTATTTTTTATTTTTTGTTATCTGCACATCATATAGTTAATACAACTGTACGGCTTAATTTCCTCTTTTCCCTTCCAGTTTTATTTACTAGAGTGCCAGGGCCACTTTGTGATTGCCTGTATATATATATATATATTATATATATATATATATATAGGCATTTTAAAGCAGTAAGATATGCAGTAGATTAGATAAAGATTTATGTTATAGTAAACTTGTCTCAACTCACCAACTCCAGCTTCTCCATAACCTAAGTGTGGAGGGATAACAACTATACGTTTCTCCCCAACGCACATATTCTGTAGACTCATGTCCATACCAAGCACCACCTGTCCAGATCCCAAAACTATGTTATATGTTTTGCCATAATGATGCCTAAGGATGTAGAAAAAATAAATAGATAATGCATCAATGTCTGGCATTCAAAGTGCTATAATTATAAATGCCCATACACTAATCTTAGTTAATAGAGCTAAGGGTGTTTTTGGGGGAAAATATTTCAACATATATTTATGGATGATATGTGCCAATAAATATTAGCTAGACAAAAATATACCATGCGGTCTCAGACATTGATGGGATGCGTTAACCTTTAAAACCCAGATAACATTCAGGGTCTAAATTATATATCTAGATTGTGTGCACTACTAAAGATTCTGAAGGCATTATGTGATTAAAAAACAAATACATGGAACCAAAAAAGGGGAACCAAAAGGCATGTTATAAAAGTACATGTTTCAACAGCAAAGATCAACATTACATGTAGATTTTACAAGACAGATCTGAGTCCGGAAACAAAACAAAAGCAGCCATTCTTTGCACATACGTGTCATCATTCACACCAGCATTGCTTTGGTGTTTTGTAATTACTGGAGATGAGCTATGTACACAGTTGTGATAACCGTGTTCAAAGCAATAGATTAAATGTGACAAATATTTGCATCTAATAATACTCTCTTTCCACCATGAAAGCAAATCACAGTTTAATTACACAGCAGTTTAATTGTTTATTCAGTTGGGCAGTAAAAAATACCGACAAAGATGCAGATTCTACTCTAAATTATGTGTTCCGTTCATGAAAACATATTATTGACTACAACATTTGACTTACTCATGTCTCTGGACACATTAAATACAGTTTTCCTTGGAGCAAATATAATTGCATCTGCGTGATAATTAAGTTTACGCTAGTCAATTATGTGCAATATCTGGCTATATATCTTAATAATTGTAAGGGAAGCCTCCATTACCTTGGCACATGTGGAAGACTAAGGGCCAGTCTCCTCCCTAAAGACAATGGGCCCTGGCCTTAGAATGGGTTCTGTTTTTGCGGGGTTGAGTACAGGGGGTCTGTTTGTACTGCTTTCCCCCCGATGAGAGTTTTACCACGTTTCCCCAAGTACTAGAGACTATGAGAACTGCTGAGATCCGACACAAATTTGGTGTTCCTTTTTGACCCTCATGCATTTAGCCTCAACTAATGTTCTTGGGTGTAGCTATATTAAGTACTGTCTGATACTCTGATATCGACCGGGAACCAGCAATAAGGCTTAGTGGTCGTAGTTTGTGTGGGGAAGCCAACTTAAGCGGGTATATCCAGCTGGGATACTGAGAATCACTACATTAATCACTACAAGCTTTGTTTCTAAGCTTGACTTTTTTTACACCCTTTTTTTAAACTATACATATATATAGTGTTCCTCTACAATTTAACTTTTTCTCTATGTTTTACGCAAGATTTTTTTTATCTCTGTAGTGAAATGCAGCAATGAGGCTCAGTTGATTACTCAATTTTCAGTTCTGAACCTGCCACTAGGGAAATGCAAGGAAAAGGGCAGCAGACTTTGGTTATCTAAATGAATCAGTAGAATTAGTAAAGCAAAGATTTTTTTTTTGTTGTTTTTGCTTCCATGGAAAAAAGCTAGTAGCAGGGTATGGAAAGGATTGATGCAAAATCAACTTTCAAATTTGTTTATTAGAATAATGAGAAAATCCTAGAAATTACAGGGAGGAGTAATAGAAGGTGTATACCCCAAATGTATATGATTTTAGGTTCTGCATATGCCCCAATATCCAGCATATTTTTACCACAGGGTGCTTATAATGTATTTATAATAATCTTATAGTATGTCTTTCTATCTATACCTCTTTAATTGGACAACATATATCTTCCTTTTTCTAACAGACACCCTTGTTTACCCTCTCTTCTAACCTGCCTCATCTACTGTATTGCATCATGAATGGCATTGCATTACCTGAAGCTCAACATCGCAAATACTGAGCTTATGGTTATAACACCATCCCCTCCATCCACAACCCCTGACATCTCTATCACTCTTAACAACTCCGCCATCCTACCAACTGATTAAGTTTGCTTCCTTGGTATTACACTTGACTTCACTCTCTCCTTTATCCTTCACCCCCAGTCCCTCACCAAATACTGCTACTTTTATCTCATTTGGCCATTGCTCACACAAGAAACGACCAAAATATTAATCCACTCCCTTGTGATATCCTGCCTGGATTATTGCAACTCCCTACTAACTGGCATTCCCCTCTCCCACCTTTCAGTACCCCAATCCATCCTCAGCACTGCAGCTAGATTAATCTTTCTCTGTCACATTCCTCATGAGCTCCTCCATTGTGCCAAACGCTCCACTGGCTGCCAGATAAACTCCAGAATAAAAGTCAAACTTCTGAGCTTGACGTACAGTGCACTTAACAACTCCACACCGCTTATATCTCTACCCTCCTATCCAAATACATCCATAACCAACCTCTTCGTTCTTCTAGCGACCTGTGTCTCTCTGCTACCATCATTACCTCTTACCGCTACCTCTACAGATCACCTGGACCCAGTCAACTCATCCCCATCCAAGCAGTCCTCTCCTACTGTTTCACCTCCCCCTCAACCACCGACTAGATTGTAAACTCGCAAGAGCAGGGCCTTTTTCTCATTTTGTATCAGTTTGTTATTGTTTGTGATTATAAGATATTCTACTGACTCTGTTGTAACAGCGCTAAGGAATCTGCTGGTGCTATGTAAATAAGGGTAATGTAATGTTCTATCAAACCTACTTTTTATGGTTTCATGCAATATCATGTTTCTAAAGTTGCCCTTGTTACCTTGACATAAGAACAATTTCTTATATTAAAGGTACACAAGGGCAACTTTAGAAACATGAAAGTTATGCATGTGTGGAATGAAAAAAGTCACACTACAGCCATCGTACACAGTTTTTGCATTCAAGTGCATGGAGGAATTCTTCAGAAGGTATGGTGAAAGCTTTGAGAGCTGAGAGAGGGAGAAATGTCATTAGCCTGGGTGTGAGTTACTGTATCTACAGTATGTGTGTTAATGTATGATGTGTGTTTCAGCGTATGGTGTTGGGGATAGTGGATCATGGTAAAGGGGAAAAGAGAAGGAGTGGGAGAGAGTGTTAGAGCAACTAAGTTCCCCAGTCTGTGAGGGTGGCATATTTAATTGCCTTCCCTTTCAGGCACACAGGACACTGCAAAGACAAGGACCTGGGTAATCCTGCAGGCTGTCCATACATGTGGCATCTCTTTAATACAGGGAAAGAATTCACAAGCACACAAGTAAGTTGAAAAGAATTGGATTAAGGTATATAGGCAAAACTAGTAATACCATATCTATTAATTAATATGTACTATTGCAGGGACATAAAAGGGATAAAAATTGCAGAACAACTCCAGCACTACCTCGCATTACAGAGTTCCTGTTAGTCAAAGTCTGAAATGTGTGCTTATTACTGCTTAAAATGTTATTTGTAACTTGTATATGAAAGCTCTATGTGTGTAATTACTGAAGCACCCCTTAGACTCTGCAGTGAATAATACTCTGAAGGGAATATAACCCCCACCTTTTCACTTTGGCAACACATTAGCTTCCGTTGGCAAGAACAGGTGGGACACCTGTACATGCGCATGCATCCTCAAACAGCAGTCAGGACATAACCACCAGCCACACAAGTAAGCCTTTTTTAAAATGACACACTGTTTATTTGCCAGAGAAACAGAGATCAGTGAGACAAAGCACACGTCTTAAAAGAAATATGGCCCTACCTGCACATTTAATAAAATGTCAATTTACCTTGTTTACTATCACTTTGCTAGACTACTATATATAGTGCTTATACAGCATAGAAACTAGTAGTTCTGTGTACTTCTCTGTAAGAGGCACATGGAAACCCAGACCTTTACTTTACTTACACTAGGTAAGAAATGAAAGGGCTTTTTACAACCCAGCATGGACACATTCAATTACATTGCAAGCTAGAAGTGTGGTGGTACTTACGTTGAATCCAGCACAGTGCCATCCATTAGGGTAGCATTATAGTGATACTTTAGATAGTCTCCCTTCTTGCTTAGTACAGTGCAGTTGCTTGGTTTGAACTGAGAAGTAATGCTGATGGAGTCCTCTGGATTATGGAAATCCATGACATGGATGTCAAATACCAACACGGCAGATCCTGGAATCTTCCCTGTGAAGTCAGGCATAAATATAAATGACTTACATGACAAATCCTAAATGTCAGTCCTACAAAATGTGCTCTTCAAATAAGCAACACTTTATTCTCTAGAAAGATACGTAAATAAACATCAGTATTTTGTTCTTTCCTCTGAAGGTTTAATCACATAAAAGCAACGCAGAAGCTTTTAAGAAACTTTTTCGTCAATTCCTATGGCAACTATAACAATCACTACCTGCTTTTGTGTCCATCAACACTGAATACTAACCAATTTGCTCCGAGCTACAAACACCATTGTGGTCACAAAAAGAGAATGCTTCACAGTCTCTACCTACCTCTGCCTTCTTCACCATATGCAAGATGTGGAGGAATGATCACCCTCCTCTTTTCTCCTGTGCACACACCAAGTAAACCTTCATCCATCCCAGCAATCACATAACCCTTTCCAATGTAGGTGTCATAGGTGTGGTTCCGAGAATAGCTACAATTAGAACGATGTCTGATTAGTGTTAAGTCTTGCATTTGGGGGGGGGGCACCTGTCCATTGCACCAACAGCGACTTTAACCCCTTCCGGACCGGGACGTACCTGGCACTTCCTGGTCACATGTCACCACCAGACCGGGACGTCCCCAAAAACAGCTCCCACAGAGTGATTCTGTAGGCAATCGCGTTTTCAATTACCACAGGCAGCTTCAGGAAAGGGGGTTGAGTGTTGATTGGGTCACAACATCCCACTGCTGCCTGATGGCTCTGAAGCTTTAACCCCTTCAATGCCGCATTCGTGGCATTTTAGAGGTTAATTCCTGTTTTGTATGGGGCTCTGCTGCTGGTGCCTGGAGGCCCAGGCAGACCAGCAACAGCAAAAAAGAGCCCCCACAAGCCCTTTGATGACTCCTGTAGGCATGGAAGCCTACAGGAGTGATCAAAGAGACTCCCTGCAATCGCTGGTTTATAGACCAGCAATTGCGTCCCAGCTGCAAGAGGCAGCTTCAGGGACAGGGGGAGAGGGTTCTTCGGTCTCCACATGAGTGTGGAGACCAGCCCCAACCCTCCCCTGCTGCCTGATCACTCCATGAGAGCGACAGCACAGCGTTAAATCCTTCAATGCCGCAATGTGTATGACACAATCGCGGCATTGCAGGGGTTAACATTTGTCCCCACAAATGGGGACTAAATATCAGTAAATGTTGTGCTCAAATGGAGCATCAGCACTGAAAGAGTTAAAAAAATTATCAAAAATAAATAAATAACAGCACTGACCTGAAAGTCCGGGGCGCTTCCAGGTCAAATGCTGTGAGTTTAGTAAGTCGCCTGATAATGATCAGATCACTCCTGGCCAATAGGAGTGATCTGATCATTATGGCAGCCCCTGGATGACCCTTAGAAAGAGAGAGGGGTCATCTAGGGTAATTGTGGGGAAAAATATTAATAAAAAAAATACATAATTATTACCTGATCACTTGTCGGTGACATTTTAAGACACTGATTATTGATTGGTCTCCCTGGTCAATGTCAGTGGCCTAAACTTGGCACTAACAAGCCTGAAAACTGTCAAAATTACCCTAGTTGAGCACCTTGACTTGTCTACTGTTCATAAACATATATCTTTATGGGGTAATTTACAGTGGGGGCTTCCAAAATGTCCCAAATGGGATATGGGCCCAGTAAACCAATTTCTGAAAATTCCAAATTTGAAAACTAAAATGCACAAGTTCCAGTTTTGCCCTCATAGCTTCCTCAAAAAATGCATGAACCATGCATGTGAGGCCTTGTTGGAATCAGGGGATGTTGGTGAACAAAATCCTGGCTTTATCCTGATTTGGAATCCTGGCGGTTTCCAAATCAGGACAAGTTAATGAATATATTTTGGATAATTTTTTCCCACTGGTTCAATGTGTGTACAATTTCTATGTATACAAAACTGTTAAATACATTTTTTTAATTTTTTCCCCACCTTTTCACGTTTATTTCAAACAAAACAATCTACTACCCAGCTTAATATTGTTTCAAATGAAAGTCCTACTTGTGCTGAAAAAAACAACATATGATTTGTGTGGGTGCACTAATTGATAAGAGAGAAATTACCGTTGAAGAAAGACATGGCAAAAACACAAAAACGGCTCTGGTCTTTTAGCGCCACCTTAGTATCAAAATCCCGCTCCTGATGGGGTTAATGACATAGCATTCTAAATATATACATATGGGCCAGTCAAGTTCTTCCACAACAAACTTAGCCATGGCTTTATAGACTATGCTTTGTGCAGTGGGACACAGTCATGCTGGAATAGGAAAGGGTCTCCCCACAAATTTGGAAGCATATCATGGCCACAAATATCTTGGTATGCTGAAGCATTAAGATTTTCCTTCACAGGGCCCAAACCCCGATTTTAATAATGAAGTAAAATGGCAGTAAAATACTACTAATACTAAAATACTACCAATGAAATCAATGAGAGTATGCGCCTGACACTGATTAAGCAACCATCCAGTGGCAGGATGTGCTCCCATTGAAATCAATTGGAACACTTTACACATGAACACTGGGGTCTAACCAGACCCCTGCACACAGTGTTCAGAAGAGCCAGCCCTGGAGAGGGAAATGCACTCGTCTGAATGCATCTGCTGCAAAGGATTTAGCTGGGGGTGAAAAAAGGGCAAAATGCACTCGGGTAGACTGCAGAATTCCCAATGTATTAGCAAAATGGACCACATGAAGACAAAGTGATCACGCCCTGCATAAAAGTGTATGGAGTCTGGAGTCTCCCTTTAAATAACGGGAGGTTTTGAAATGATACATAAAAGTATGTGAATGTAAAGTATTGTTTAAAAGAATATATGTTAAATATTTATATATTTCAGTATAAATTAATTTGTGAATTATTTATAGCCATTTGGTGTTGGTGTTATTTATATGCAAGAATGTAGTTTACAAAGTCCAATAAAGGCTAGAGGCAGAAATCACTGTTTCTTATAGCAGTACAAACCTTGAGTCAAAGAATGTGCCATCTAACAGTGTCCCATTGTAGTGGTATCTGATATAGTCCCCAACTTGAGTTCTTCTCTCACAATTTTCTGGAACATACTGGCTCTCTACAGTGATCCTGTCTTTCGGGTTGTGCAGATCCAGCAAAATTACATCAAAGACTAAAGAAGCCTGAGAAGGTATTTCTTTACCTAAAATAGTACACACATGTAAATATGGTTAGAGACAGTGTAGGATAAACCTTTAGTAGGAGTTGTTTGTGGTCTCATTTCCAAATGTATTCATTCCTACTGTTCATAATTAGTTTGTAATGACTACTGTAATTATAGAATTGCATCAATTGTGCTTTTGCTTTGTTATAATGCAGAATAATTTAGAGTTATCCAGAGAAACAGATCAACATTGTTTTGTAATGTAAAATAACACCGTAATACAAGACATCTCAGAGTATATGCAAAAAACTGACACCCCGGCTAACCAGTGTTTACATGCAAAAGCACAAGGAAGCTAGAATGTCTGGGACAATCTACCGTAGGCATATTGCTATGATTCAGATACACAATTACAGTTACAGGAATGTGTAAGATTGCAGAAATATACGGTATTTGAATGAATAGGACATTTTACCATCACCGTCTTCTCCATAAGCCAGGAATGGTGGGATTGTGATGATCCGTTTTTCCCCCACACACATTCCTAGGAGACCAGTATCCATTCCTGGGATTAGCCAACCAATTCCCACATAGGTGTCATAAGTACGCATCCGATTGTGACTTTAAGAGAGCAAGTAACAAAATGTCAAGGTAAATATTTCCTTGGAGGACAAAAACAATTTTTTTTCTGAATAATTGAATATGGGTATTGTTAACAACGAAAAGCACATAATTTGTTGTTCATTACTCGGTATCATATTATTAGTTTTTAGTTCACACTAATGCCCAAGTGCCAGACTCCAGCAGTAGCTTCAGATTTTCTCTAATCACTGCACAGCAAGAAAGAAAAATACAATTATCTCAATATGGGCTTGAAGCATAGCACATCACTATATACCGTATTTGCCCGATTATAAGACGAGGTTTTTTCAGAGCAAATGCTCTGAAAAATACCCCTCGTCTTGTAATCGGGGTCATCTTCTAATCAGACCTCAAATAGAGGTCTGATTAGGAGACTAAGATCCAGATCCCCCGCACCGCTGCAGGGGACCTGGATCCTCCTGTCTCCCCCCCATTTAAACCCCCCCGCCACACACACTTACCGGTGCTTCCTGCCGGGTAGCGGGTTGACGTCTACGCGATGCGCGTAGACAACGTCCGCTGCAGCCGGAAGGAGGTGTGGCTAGCAGCGGGGGTTGTCTGCGTCCGTCGCGTAGACATTCCCCGACTGTCAGAGATCAGAGTTCCCCGCACCGGTGCTGATCTCTGACAGCCGGGGAATGTATGCGGGACGGACGCATACAAACCCCCGCTGCCAACTCCACCTCCTTCCGGCTGCAGGGGAAGGAGACGGCAACCCGCTTCCCCGGCTGGAAGCACCGGTAAGAGAGGGGTG
>VKOC01023229.1:0-36548 GCA_009364415.1 Spea multiplicata
TATCTTTACAAAGATTCATTACTATATGTCTATGACATGCTGTCAGTCAGTAGAGTTACACAGTAACTAACTTGAATTACTACGCAACTTGCATGCAATTCTATGTATCAGCTTGACTGTTTGAGGTAATGTTGGGTTTATGCAGTCATATAAAATTCAATGGCTTTGAGGGCATGCTTTGAGTGCCAACACTCTCTAGGTAAAAGAATAACTATACAAAAAACATGTCTTATTATAACTATTATTATCCGCCAACCCACATCACAAAGGTTCAGGGCAGTAGGCATATATATATCCACCCCTTCACAGCTGCCATCCTCACTGTGGAACATCAGGGATATGACATCACATCTCTGTGATAACTGCACATAAACGTCCGCCAAAATGGCAATGCATTCAGTGACATTCTCTCCCCTGTTTGTAGACTAGGGGGAGAGGATGTGCCTGAAAGCTGTGTCATTTTGCCAGAAGATAAACTCCAGTGAACATCTGCAAAAAATGGCAAAACTTACAGTGACATCTTCTCCCTGATTGACCAGGAGGTCATGTTCGTGAAGATGTGAACTAAGAAAGAACAGAGAAGAACAAGAATATGAAATACAAGAAGATGAAAAGGATTCTACAGAAGAAGCCGAGCTGTGAGACACAGAAGCAGTTGGTGGAGAAGGTAAGGAGATATTCAGAGAGTGAATGAGGGTGTTGAAAAGCTGCTGATTTTCGTCTGAAGTAAATGAGTAGAAAATGGAATTCATTGTTCAAAAACAAATGGGTCAAAAACAAACCAAAACATTTGTCTGATTTGTGTTTGGCCAATTTGTACATCTAGTCTTATATATTCTAGTTGTAGATCTTGATGGAAAAGGACTTCAGAAGTGCTTCACAATAATGTGTGCTACAAAAATGGTACATAGGAAATACTGCATAAAGGCGTCAAAGAGATAGGAACAATGTTAAATATGTTACTTGTGACATAATGATTTATACATATAAATGAAATAAATATAGTTCTGTTGTGGATGTGAAACCGGCAAATCTAATGTTGATGAATTTGTAAGCCTTGCAACCAATTTTTTGGTGGAGGTCATTAAATATTGACTTCAGCAACTCCTAACACTGCACTGTGAACAAATAACTTTTTTAAGAAAACCCCCCTTTAATAAAGATAACTATGCATATATGTATTATGGGTCTAACATAATAATTCCCAGATAACGACTTTCTTTAAATCCTTGAAGCTGAAAGGATTAACCTTCCACTTTGACTTAATTACAGCATTTTAAATGTCTCAGATGGTGTTGAGCCTTTTACATCGATAAACTCTTTAAATGAGCCTTGAGGTGCTCTAACGTTTAGCAACATTAAGTAAATCTTTCCTAAATGCCCTCTGATTATTTTTTCATGCTTTATTATGCATGATAAATTTCCAATGGGGAAGCATGCATTGGGTAAAATACAACTGCTTCAGATATTCAGATATGGTATGGCCATAATATATAAATAATTGCAGGTTTGCATATAATATTAAAAATCAAAGTGGTCATATATATGTCTTCTTTTTTCCTTAAAAATTACAGTTTTATGTAGTACTTAACACATTTTAGATAGTAAGTGAAACAAAAAGAGCGGTTTTGCATGTTACTTATGATTCCGTCACAATATAGTCATATGGAAGTCTCCTCCTGTCATACCAGGCCTATTTTCCTAATCTAAGTTAATGTCATGTGGTTTACTTACTGTATTTATATTGTTTCATTTTTTCTTGTTTGCTAAAGATTTGTTAATGACATATAACCGTGAAGAACTACATAAAGTCTTTTCTGGATATCTCTTGATATAATTTAGCTTTTTAAACAGAAAAAGGTCAATGTGTACATGCATGTGGTATCTAAACCAAGTGCCGTGTGAGAATTAATTTGGTTTGGAAATTCCTAAGATTCCATATTATTTGTGCTTTGGATATGTATAGTTTTCTCTCTTTTATCTCTCTTGAGTGTTACCCAGATGTGGGAAGTGTTGCTTACGCATTCCCTACTCTAAATGTTTGTCCACAGTACTGAATTTATAGTAAAAATGTGGCTCCTTAAACGTTGGAGGACTATTCTTTTGGGACTTCGAAGTCTGCACAGGTAACTAATATCTTGATTGCATGTCATAGCACAATCTCTTTTTCTAAGGTGGCAGCTGTGTGATGTAAAAGCTAGTATGACAGACATTTCTGTGAATTTACATTCTTTCCAACAGGCTGTAAAGTCAGAGATCACATGCATATTTTATGTGGTGGTCACATTCTCTTCTACTGGTTCCAGGTTGTGCCTCTCTTTGTGTTTTCAGGAACAATATATCAAATACCGGGGCGCATTGTTCCTGTAAACACTTGTGAGGAGTGTTATGTTCGGGCAGCAGCAAGACCTGTAGGGTATTTATACCTTTTTTTTTACCTATTCACCCATTTGTGGAGGTGTCCCCCCTTTTTTCCTTTTATATGTGCCTCTCTTTGTCTCTACCTCACCTTTAATGTGTCTTTTGCTAATTTGTTAACCCATTGTATCACTTTTTTGAGCCTTGTCCCATGTTACTGGGCCCAGTTAAAAATAAAACATAGGGGCTGCATATCCTTGTTGCTGAACTTATCTCCTACCTTATTATCTATTAGCTTTCATTGACATTTCATTTCTAATTCTGACATTTGAAATATCTATTTATGAAATGCTTAGAACCTTCACTAACTTCCCTAATACATAACAACATTGTAAATTAAGTTAAAAAAAAAGACAGAAGTCCATCAAGTTCAACATTGTTAATGTTCGCTAGAATTACTAACCCACATTTATTTTTCTTTTAAATAAAAAGCATTTACATATATTTAAGTCCATTGACATTTTGAATAAAAAACATACATTTGTATCAAATTGATTGATTTATAAATTCTTAATCAATTGATAAGTAATGAACCAAAATAGCGTACAAGCCTCCATGTTAAACTCACGAGACCATAGTATAACAGAAGCTGCTCCAGCCTACATTGAAAATATTTTTGCAATTGCAGAAAACTAAAATGAGGCAGATGCCCTCCAGGTGTACCATGGTACAATTCTGAAAAATTAAACTGACAAAAAAGCCTCATCTCATTAACCATATTGAACTCTAATTTGCATCTCACTATAAAAAAAATCTAATAATCCAGAGATACCAGTATAGATAAAAATGGGACTGTAATTAGCTCTGAATTTCTAAAAAGCTTATGGACCTTTTCAGAACTGCAGCTGTGCCAGGAAGGTCCATGCTTCATTGCACATAAAATCACCGGCTGCTTGGTACGTCCTTAAACTAGGAGTCACCCAGGTGACGGAACATTGGAAGGTCATATTTGTTGCATTTATTGAATATCTTCTTAGCTGTATACTCAATTTTTGCTGTTGAATCCACTTGTTATCAAATGCATGTTTATTGTCAAAGGCCACCGAAGAAGCGATATTCCCAGAGTGCCTGCCCTTCGTATGACCGTTCAATAGTCCTACTAAATGAAGATTTAATACTCTTTGAATAGAAAACAGACTCTACATTTAATCCGTTCCATGAAAAAACTAAAAGGTAGAAACATCTTCTCAGCACCTAGACAGCATTTTTATTTCTTAAACAAGAATATGCAATCAAATCTGCTGTATATTTTATTTTTATGATAAAACATTGGCTCTCTGTTGACATTAATGATTTCTTTAAAATTCTTTAATTTCCAGCTTTTTAGTATAGAAAACCTTTTTTCTTTGTTTTCTTTTTTGTGAGTTGTGCATCTGCTTCATAATTCAAGCCAGGAGAATTACCATATGGAGACCTGGAAACCCCGCTTTGCTTATGCCAGACAGTCTCAGGTCTTTTCCAAATTGTGTAATTATAAGTTTGACAGGTCTCTTTCCTTTAAAATTTTAAAAAGTAAAATAGTCTATGATCTGTTTAAAAAACCCATTGCCAGTAAATACATACGATTGAAGTGTATTGCCCCTACTAAATCCGGAGCCAAATCCACCAAAATCTAGTCCATGCTATTTTCACTGAATTTTCATGCCATTACTTGCAAAACCGAGTGTTTGGGGGGGGGAAATAACTCACTTTCTTTTTGAAAAACGGGGATCCTCTCTCAAAAAAGGAGGATTGCCTGCTCTTTCCCTACCCCATGTGCATATACCCCCACTCATATCCCAAACACAATCGGGCAATGACCCAGCAATAGCCAATGTATGTACTTCTGACCTTGTGATTGCTGCAATGACCAATCACAGCAAGCACAGGGCTTGCATCACAGAAATAATGTTTTGATTGTTAGCTCTGCCCCTCTCTTACTCTTACAGTTCTTTTGTGAGGCGAGAGAGGCAGAGAAAGATTGTTACATATTTCATAAATTCTACAGGCTCTACAGTCCTTTTAATTAACCCTTATATGCCCTATCCTTTCACCTGTGAGATGAGGCTTTCCCCTGTCCTGTAGGACAATCCTACACACCACTCAAAGTCATTTAGGTTGGGGGCATAAAGATCCATCTAAGGCAATCATAGGGTGCCAGGAAAGTGGATAAAATAAAATGACTACAAAATAAAATGACTATAAAATCATAGGCGTGCAGCCGCATGCTACACATTTGGCAGTGTACCCCATAACCAGTCTAGGCTTGCCAACATCCTACAATATTGTGTATACTGTTGAGGACCAGAGACTATTATTTTATCTCCCTACTATTCTTTCTATATAAATATAAAACATTCACTGTAAAAATCAAGTCAACCTAATTTTAAAAAACCATTGTGGCATTAGAGAACCCACGGAAGTTAAAATTAACAGCAACAGTAGGAAATCTACAATACAGTTATAATTTCCACTGAGCTAGAATACAAACCGTCCATTCACTTCAACCTCCCAATTCCAGGAATGAACACATTGTAAGAGAATTGAATTGCACTCAATTCCCCAAGCATGTTATAAGATTTTGGTAATTAATTTAACCCTCCCTGTAGCACAAAGAATAGAAATGCATGTCTATTGTATGGGAAAAAAAGGCTGTTCTATTTATTGCAATCCGCTCCCTCCGAGATGAACAGTTTCTTAAATCAAATTCTGTCAGATTTATGACACTCTGTGATTTAGTTCTTTTCCTTAGACCTTAAAATGGAAACTTTGACAATCAAATATTTGTTCTTTTCCAAGAACTATAATTAATGAATTAATCCCTAGTCTAATTTTTGTTGGCAAGTTTTCTTAAACTTAATGTTTTTAAGGCAATGTGCAGTTCCGTTTACTAATATTTTTCAGTGAAGTGAATGCGTTATTGCAGATAGTCCCACTAAGGCCCTCAAGAATCATCAACCGATCTCATCATCCTAATGCTAATATAATATTTTTGAGCATTTAGAGGATAATATTTGCTGACTGTAAAGAAAATATGCATATATAATAAGGTTGATCAGGGATAAATCAAATAGCAATATTTTGATTGAACAAGCAAGATTTTAGGCAAACTAGATGGGAAGAATACCTTTAACCTGCCATTAAATTATGTTATCTATCCTCTGTTTTAAAATGCAGAAGTTTCTTTATATAATGGTCTGGTTTAATGGTCTAAGACTTTAGATGACTTTTAATCCTCAAACTCCAAAGTGAGACTTAAGTAGAACAATAGGTAGATATCGCAAAGATTAATTTGCAACATGGGTAAAAGTCTTGCCTTGTTAAGTCAAGAAAAATAGATTTTCCCACCCTAATAGCAAGATGGACCCATAATATAGTAACCACCAACTTCTTACACCTTTAGTTAGAACACACATATATATTAGAGTATGATTGGGAAAGCCTTTGATGGTTTTGTTTCAAATGTGACTATTTGCATTTGATATACTTTGAATGTGAAGACCACCAGTCCAAAAACCTGACAATAAATTTACTATTCTGCTGTTTGCTCTTCTGTCAGATTATGTAAATTCCTAGCATCTGCTTAAATTCTTCATCTTAAAATGCAGAATATTCATTAGCAATGATGAATGCACTTTCAGAAGTCAACATATTTGTTCCAAAAAAAAGTGTAGACTAAAAAAAAATCTGATTATAGCCAACCTGTTTATAGACTATAAAATGACACACATGGCTGATGAAAACACTGCATTGCACATAACTTGTGTGCCACCGCTCAGGGCACTGTCTTTATGACCTCTATGTTTCTGCAATATATCAATTGTCTCCTCTAAAAGAAACATTCCCTTTTGCCTTAAAAGTGCTCATTTTGTTTTCCATCTGCAAACCTATCTTGCATAGTTTTTCTTTTTTTCAGTAGATGCAGCTCATTGTCATACACATTTGTTACACATTTGTGACTTCATAAATGTTTACAGTTAAACAGAACTCTTCATTAAATTATTTATTGGGGTTTTGGTAAGAGGAAGGCACACGGAGAACTGAGGGTTGTAAAATTAATTTTAGTTTTAATAGTGCAGTCTTTAGTTAAACATGATATATTTTACTGGTGAACATGGAAGTCACATAAACTCTCAGGATCCCAGAGGTCTCTACTTTAGATAGAGACCCGCACAACACTTTTGTCACTCTACATCATTTTTCCAATATAGCTATATCCATTATGCTAAGTTTTACTTAAGTAATGAAACTATAAAATTAACAACCATAAAGAATGCATCTAAATGGGGAAAAAATGTAAATAATGAATATATGTTTTGAGATGACATTGTAACTGCCGTAATAGAATTCTACAAAGGATTAGATGGGATATCATTTGCAGACCATTAAAGCATTATTGCTGTTGTAGTTAAAAGTCTATATCATTTTTTGCTGATATTGATGTGGATTCTCTTTATTTATAAAGTTCCTTGACAACAGATGTCAGCACATATATTCTCCAAAACATTTTCTATTACTTCTAATGTTCTGACAGATTGCCTGTCACAGTGAATAGCTTTAGAGGCATAAATTACTCAATCATTTCAGTGCATGATTATTTTATGTTAAATGTCCTTTCTAAAGAGTGCCATGGTTCAGTAATTTTGGACATGGTGTTATGCATCTTTCAGTAATATTGCTATAGTGTCCAGATTCCAGATGAACCTAGAATGCCTTTTAATTTTAAGTCATAAAACATAATGTCAATGTAAAATCTGTAGATGTATAGTATTCCATTGGGAAAAATATATTTCATACATATTTTTCTTAGTTCATTTTTTTGTAAATACTTTCTGTTAGAAACATGGATGTATAAAGCTATATTGGTTTAAGCTTGATTTCCCATCAAACTCACTGAGCAACAGCAAAGATCGCTACCAGGGTCGGCGCTATCTCTTAGGCAAGGTAGGTGATCTAACAGGGCGCACACGGACAGAGTTCCAATACATTGCGGGACTCAATTATCATTTGTTCTGTGGTCCCAATGGCAGACACTGTAATTCTTTGTGGCAATCCGGTGTCTGCCAGACTACTGAAAATTGATAATTGAGTCCCACCACGTATTCTCCTTTATGCGTGCCGGGCGCTTGGTGTCTATTAGGAAGATACAGGGTGCAAGGAGCGGGTAGGAGTAGGAGGAAAGCAATGCCTGGCGCCTTTGGGAGATAACAAGAATTTGTGACATTATGCTATGTTTCCATGAGTTATTTATTTACTCTATGCCTGCAAGTACAAGGTTTATATGACCAAAAACAGCCAAGCAAGTCGTGATCAGGTCCAGCTTTAGGTGTTTAGAAACCCTGTGTGGGCCACCCACGTGGTGCCCCCTCCCCCCATCATAACCCCCAAAGTTCCTTTGTCCCTTCCTTCACTGTCCTAGACCTCTCTTTTCTTCCCAATGTACAGTAGTTCAGGTAAAGATCAATTTTATTAAAGCATTAAAGGTATAGATCAACTCAATAAGATATAATAAATATATTTTAAATCTCCAGTCGAGTCTTATCAATTTGCTATCAATTTTTATTAGCAGCTGGCATAGCCACAATGGACAGCAGTGTAGGGCTATATAAAAATTTTAAAGTCTTAACTGTGCATATTATAACCAGTCACTATAATCTGAAACTTAGCTCTCTCCTGAAAAATAAGAAGGCAATCAAAACCCATCTGGTTTCTCGATAATGAGGTAACGTGGCAGGAACTGTTTGTAGGAGGGTACATATACAATGGCTGACATAGAAGTAGCCAATAAAACGAGGGGGGGGGTCTAATTGATGGTTATGGCTGCAACAACCTGTGAAAGTTTCCCCTTTCTTTTTTTTTCACTCTGGCCAATCAGCATTTAGAAGAGGAAGGGACAAAAATTATATATGTTTGCTGACTCCATTTTAACTTGTAAGTAACAGCAGTTAGAGCTGAAGTGTGAGACAGTGACAGCTTAACAGAGGCTGAGAATAGTGCTCATTGCTCACCTACCATACTGCAAGTTAATTGTTTATTTTAGTGCAGAAAATTTAGTTTTGTAGGGTAGATTGGAGAAGCTGTGGTGATTAATGCAGTGTATTACATGGACTGCAGCAGACATTTTTCTCTCCTGTTCCTGAGTAGAGTTTAGTTGATTAACACAATTGCCCATATATGCTTTTAGCCAAACATGCAATTTGTGGACAAGTTAATTTTTATATATATTTATATCTTATCATTTATATTTTTTTCATTAATGGTTACGCAACCAGACATTCTACTGGGCTTGCGCACAGTGTGACAATGTCTTTCAGTTGTTTAAAGCTTTAAACCTGTTTTTTTATTATCTTTCTCATATCTTTATCATATTATCTTTTTCATATTATCTATTATTCTTCATTAATGTATAAATATTGGTGACAAAACAAGGCATTAAAATACTGTATATTATAATATATAATATTAGGGAAATTCAGTCGTGCTCCAAGGGGCTGAATCTGCCATTGTCTGCTTGCAAGGGCTCAGCGCCCTACTGCTGTACCCACCAGTGATTACAGCAGCAAAAGATGAAGATTCTGGAATGGCCATCACAATCTTGTGACCTTAGTATCATCGAGCCACTCTGTGGAGATCTCAAACATGCATGACCTGGAGGCATTTTGCTATGACATATGGGCAGCTATACCACCTGCAAGAATTTGGGGCCTCATAGACAACTATTACAAAAGCATCATTGATGCTAACGAGGGCAATACACAGTATCAAGAACTAAGGGTATGCAGATTTTTGAACAGGGATCATTTAATTTTTTCTTTGTTGCGATGTTGCAACCTATAGTTGAATATGAATCCCATAAGAAATAAAAGAAATGTGCTTTGCCTGCTCACTCATATTTTCTTTAAAATGGCACATATATTACCAATTCTCCAAGGGTATGCAAACTTTTGATCACAACTGTATATATCGTCAGCCATAAGATTATAACCATTATTTTATTCGGTGTGTCCCACCTTATTGTAATTACACTAAACGAACGGAAAGCCGAGTACAAATTTATTTAAAGAACAAACTCAAATTGCAATAGTATTAATTCAATTTATTTTACAGCAAGTTTGAGCAGTTTAACTACTGTAGATAGCTATATCCAATTCAATTCAAGACCTTGGCCTTGTTATACCCATTTATGTGTTTTTGGAGGTATAGGTTATCAAAATTGTGCATCTGAATGGACAATTATACACACCTTCGGCCAAATGTATTTCTTTTCTGCAGAAGTAAAACATTCTAACATTTTTTGCTTTATATAGTTATATTGCTATAGGAATAACACTGCAGGGCATTTTTAATCATATTCTTATTCATATATTAGGTGGTTAGAAAAACATGTTTAGCTAACAGCACACAAAATGTAATAAATATATTAAAATAATAGTTGATAGATTGGGTATTTATATGAACAAATAATGAAGAAAGAATAGAATACTCACCCATTGGATTGATGTATACTTGATAAATGCATCTTTAATGGAAATAAGACTATTCATTCAAAATGTTCCAATTCAGGGTTATATGTGACCTAAGATCAAGGTTATTTTGCAGAGATAGATGGATGTATGAATGATAAGATACATGCCACTTAATTTAGACTTTCAAATACATCTACTTATTTAATAATATTGATAGCACAATCAGTCTTACAACATGAAAAAATGGATCTACTCATTTTCATTAACAGTCATTTATTTTCCTCAGAAGAGATTTCTAGCAAAAGTCAATTTCTGCTTTATTGCATACATTGAAAGTAGCAAGTTGTGGAGGCTAATATGAAAAAAAGCGGAAAATTCTCACATTTTAGATGCAATTTTATGAAACAGTTACAATAGAGTACCTTAACGTGTATACTGAAGCATCTTAAATTAGAAAAAAAATTTCCCAGCAAAAAAGAAAAATCCATCCACACGGACTAAGTGAGATTCCAGAACTGAAATGCTACAAGAAAAAGGGGAAGTAATAGGGAATGCAGATCTATTAAATTCATGTTCGTCACCTGACCTCTAGGAAGTTTATATAATTTAATTTAAGATGGTTGCAAATTTCATAAAAGTAATTTAACAGTCTGAATTGATCAGGAGAACATAAAATTGATGTCTTTGTATATACAGTTGAAATTGCCAGTTAAATATAGTACTACTCAAAGTAGATACTGTATATTTAAATTTTGCAAATTGTTGATTTAAAATATTGATATTACAAAAAATGTATTTCTTATTAAGTTTATTAATGTTTAATTTATTTGTTGACTATATAAATATTTGGCTTACATCAAATATTGAGATCAGTTAATTAATAATTCTTTTGTGCATCGTTATGTCGATAAAATCTGAGTTTGATGCAACCTGTACAGACTATAGTATCTTGTTAACCCCTGTTTGAGAAGGTGGTTTTTAAAAGTTTTTTGTGACGTAAATGGCTGTTTAAACATTTCTGTTGTGTTTGCATTAAGCTGTAATTTTCTGATTTATTGTGCCGACACAAATTATATATTTTTAACACAATAATGGCTTCCTTTAGATACCATTATTTTGATCATATAAAAAATAATAAAAGATGTTGAAAAATGTTAAAAAATTATTTTTCTTACTTTAATTTGAACACCCTGTTACTCATCGACAAAAGCTAATAAAAAATTGCTAAATAGCTTCTGCTGTTTGCTCAGTGTATTATGTTTGTTTAGCTAGTTAGTTATATGGCAATAAATACAAGTGGCATATTGCTATTTCAAAATATTCTTTTCATATCTGGTCATAACTGCACCCATGTCCTATTTGAGACATTATTTGAAGCCGATCAATTCAATGAACTTCCAGAGTGGCATATAGTAGGGTGTAAGTCATATCAGGGAGGCAGAGAGGTTCAAATACCAAGATGCCAGCAGCTATGAACTCCCTTAATCTATTATAAGGGAGGAGGGAGATTGTTCTTCCTTGTTTTCTCCAAAGTTCACAATGTACATTAATAAAGGCATTGTAAACAACATAATATCCTTATGCATATAGCTTGTAGAGCCACATGTTGTGAACGACATATAGAATTGTGAGAAGGTCCTGTTTTGCCCAGCTTCAACACTTAACATATGAAATTTGTGAAAAAAAATATACTGGATAATGTAAACATTGTGCTAATAACATATGCTTGGAGCATATGTGAAAAATTGGATTAACATAGGTGTCTATATACAAAACTTTATTCCATATGTTAATATTATACAGTAAGCAACAATTGAGTATGTTGGTAAAAGCATTATCTTATGGGATTGCTCATGTGCAAAAGAGCAAAGTAGTTTGTCATTATAGATGGAAAAATGAATGTATCAAATAACAGACACATGCTTGAGAAAGGCTATTTGAGTTAGGGTGGATAATGTAAAAATACTTAATGTTCTGAGTGTATCAGCCAAAACCACAATGTGAATCCAATCAACATTTCATGCAGATATTTTAAGAATGTAGATTACTTATTGTACCAAAATATTCATCAAATTGAATTTCAAAGTTGGAAATGCAGTACATACTTTCACGATAATGGCAAAGTGGAGCATGAGAAGATTAGATGAGTACTTGGCATACATTGTTATATGTATAGTAAATGTACAGGACATACATATTATGTGCATATTCAGTTAAACTGAAGCTCATTGTTGCAAGCTCACTGTCAGGATTTGGTTTGGAGTATATGAGGAGAGGATAGTCCAATAGCAATGTCAGGAACAGTCCAATAGATCGGGGCAGGCGGCAATCAGGAGAAAATGGTAATCCAAACTAGGGTCAGGAAATAGACAAACGGGGTAGTAATGCAATATAGGATCCGTAGCAAAGCAATCAGAAAAGAACTGGTATCTGGAGTCCTAGAACACACAGGAACCTAGGTTCTGCAGCCTATCCCGCAGTGGTACGGCCGTGGCAGGTGGTGGTGTGGCCGCGACATGACCAGGACAATGTTTGCCATGCGGCCGTGCCTCATGGCGGTGCGGCTGTTCCGCAATGAGGACGCCGGCAGCCATGCGAAGTTGCCAGCGGTCCCGGACGTTGAGACGGCACAGCGGACCTCCAGACAGGGTAGGAGGGGGCCTCCGTGCCTGCCACTACTATAGACCACGGCTTTGGCCTACTCTGTGGAGCGTTTTGGATACTTGTAGAAATGGGCGACATATGGTGACAACAGGTAAGGGTGAGAGGGGCATGACACTAATGTTGGAACGCACCATCCATAAGGGTCAGACTTGATGGGCCAAATGGTTCTTATCTGCAAATTCTATGCTTCTATGTGTGCCAAACCCTTCATCACTCAAAAGGGAGGAAGTTATATATGCTCCACCCTTGTTCCCTCTGCTGTCTCATACATCCTAAAAGTGTTTGTTGTCTCTTTCCAGATTTGTGTTTTAATGACCCCAGCTTCCTATCATAATTCTCTCACAGCACCCTGCATTTTGCCCTAGACAATTTTTGTCAAGTTCTAAGACATGACGCATCTATAGTACATTATTGATGTCTTTGTGCCTTGGGATGACTGGAATCCAGCTCACCACATTTTACAATTGTGAAAAACATTTGTAATAACCTTAGCAAACCAATCTAATTCAGTGATTTTTTGCACCAGGATCTCCGGCTTTTTCTAGAGCTGTAGGCAAATGATGGTTCCAGCACCTGAATGCACTTCCCTGCTAACATAGTAAAGAACCTCATGGAGCTGCTCCCTACCAGCTCAGTATCCTAGGTTTCCTATATGAAATTGCTGGTCTTGATCATTAGGTATAGTCAAGTTCGCACTTCTTTTAATACTCATGAAAAATATTATACAGAACATCTCTTGTCATGGTTGTATTTCAAAAGTTTCAGAATTACCTCAAATAAATCTGTTTAAGCTTTAATTTTCTATCCAAAAGGTTATGAGAACAATAAAAGTTGAAGATAATTTCAGTGACTGAAAGCAGGCGTCTGTTGTTATCTCTTACCCCTGATACTTATCTAAACTAAATGATTCATGCTATCATGAAAGGTTGTTGTTAACAGACCAGGACTCAGGGAATGTAATTAAAATCCATAATAGCTCTTTGTTCGCAGGAGAAAGAAACAACATGAGAATGGGAAACAAGTACAGTTGAGAACAATGGGTGTAAATCATTGTAACCAGCACCAGATTTGTAGTGAGATACAAGACACCTGCAAGGTCATAATGTCCTTAAAGTTATTATTTAAATAATATAAGGGCTGATTCATAAACAATATTTATAGTCCAGCCATGCCAAGTATCACAATGACATTTTCTCATTAATCTTAATTTATAGTTTTAGGATTAAAGAAGGAAAGATACCTGATGCAAGATAACAAGGTTGATACCCAATTTATAATGAATATAAACATGCAGCTACACTCAATATGAAATCAAAATGGCAATTAAAAAGGGGGTCACATGAGTTAATAAGTTAATTACATAGAAGTTCAGCTGAAGGCATACATATGTAATATTTTCTGTGAATCTGCAGTTGAAGCTGAAAATAGCCCCTACATTGTCATATTTATTTAGGAAAACTCACAAGTCAAGTTAACCCCTTCAGGCTTGGGGGTTTTCATAACCAAAGTATTCATAACCAAAATATTTTGGGGCATTTTTGCCATATGTTTGGTAAACCATGATTCTCCTTTCCATACTAGATAAATCCATACAAATCGGACATCATTTTGTTCAAGAGAAGTAGGCGCTTCTTTTAGAAATAAATAAAACATAACAACACTTGATTAGTGATAATAGATTAAAAAAACCTTTATTAAAAAAATAAAAAATAAATCACATTTTTGCTAAACAATGATCCACTGAGCAACATCTACTGAATACAGTCACACCCCAAATACATATTTAATATTTTTTAAGGCTTCAGAGGGCCACATCCAAGGTTTACAAATTGCACCATATTTTTGAATATTGTTGACTTAACGAGTTGGGGGGTAGTGATTATTTAATGCACTTGTTTTTTAGTTATAAAAAAAGTTTTTACTTATAAAAAAAAAAATACTGTTTTTTCAATTACTGATTTATTTCATGTATATTTCATTTTTCCCCTTCATTTTTGGAAGGGTTGAGAAACAATTTTTCTCCCTCCCATTCTCCTAATCTTTTTGAGCTGCTTGCAATAATGGCCCATGTAGAGGCTCTCCTGTCCTCAAGTGACCTTTCTGTGGGTGTCAGCATTGCTTGTACTTACAGCAAGCACCCTTACACATGATCAGTCAGCAGGAGGCCAGCGATGTTGTCCTTCTGGAGAGTCCAGAAGGACATTAGACAGCCTGATCTCCCATGTAGCAATAAACTCAGGACATACGGGTACGTCCTAAGGGGACTGAAAGGGTTAACGTGATATTACACTTTATCATGAGCACAAAAGAGCAGGCTTTACATTCTTACTGATATCATATAACTAGATGTTAGCAAATTAGCATGTGCTCTTGATATTAACCCCTTAAGGACCAGGGTTATTTTGTTTTAAACTGTTTGTGCAAAGTAATAGTTTAATCCCACAGAATGTATATCAGGGTTTTTTTTTGGGGGGGGTGACTTTCTTTTGAAATTATAATCACATATATAAACCATCATTTAGTATGAAAAACAAATAGGTAAAATTAAGAAAAACTACACATAGCCAGTACAATGAGAAAAAGAAAAAAACCAAAAAAAAATCAATATTTGTCCTGATTTTGCAAACACCTATTATGCTTGTACCTTCACCTATTTAGGTAAAAATGACTGATGTCCATCACTATTTCAAAACTAGACTTTTTAGTGTGAAATGCTGGGAGTTGGGCTCCAAGAGCGACTAGAAAAATCCACAGTATTTCACTATGGGCATTTTAACACTTTTCATTTAGCCATTTTTGTGTCAATCTGTGCCAAACATTGCAGTCAATTTTAGACTTGGAGTGATGGTGCAACAGGCAGGGGTGTAACTAGAAACCATGGGGCCCTGATGCGAAAATTCCCCCCGGCCTCCCAACATAAAATATATGTAAACACACAAATTACACACACTTACTCATATTCACTAACACACACTCCATCTCACCCCACTTACACATCCATGCTTACACACACAAAATTACACATCCTTGCTCACACACACATGTACACATCCATGCACACACACACACAAATCTATGCTCACACACAAAAATGCACATCCATCCTCCCAGCCATGTTCACACACAAAAGAACAGGAAGAAGGGGTCTCACTGGGGCTCCCTAGAGGCACCGGCCTGCGACCCCTGTAATTGCGCCAGTGACTACAGTATGTTCTGTTACAGCCTTTTTAACATGTTAAAAAGCATTATGGGTTGCAACCTGCCTCATGCAGTTTGCAACCTTTTTATACCAGGCTTTA
The DNA here is from genome assembly GCA_009364415.1 of Spea multiplicata. Taxonomy (NCBI): domain Eukaryota; kingdom Metazoa; phylum Chordata; class Amphibia; order Anura; family Pelobatidae; genus Spea; species Spea multiplicata. The sequence continues at coordinate 15,827 of VKOC01023229.1, forward strand.
GCTTTTCTCATGATGAACCAAATATTGACCTTTCAAATCAGCTCTCCCCATATGTACATTTCTTTCTGTTCTCTGGAAGTGTGTAAGAGGGTGATTTTTTAAAGCAATTGTAACAGTGTGCAGGCCATTAGTAACTTCATTTAGAATATCCAATTTTTAGTGAACTGGATTTAAATGCAAATGCATAGTTGGCACCCGGGGCAGATCCTGTATGTAGCACCCCCACACACAGGGCCGGCCCAAGACAAAATGCCGCCTGGGGCGAAATTTAAAATGCCCCCCCCATTATCTACCTTCCTCTCCCTGCTGTCCCCCCTCCATTATCTACCCTACCCGTCAACTTCCGACGCTCAACATTACAAGCCGGCACCAAGACCGAGCTAGAGGGCTCGCAGAGGAGAGAGAGAGAGAGGGGCACCGAGCGGGTACTGATAACTTGGTAAGATAAAAAAAGGGGCTGTACGAGCTGGCAGTATCTCGACAGAACCCTCTCCCTTATTTCCTATTTCGGGGCATCCTGATTTTACACAATGGGGGGATGCCAGTCGTATGTCGTCACTTAACCCCCCTACTGTCTCTGTACTTAGGGTCTGCCATGTGTCCCATGGCTCCACCTTTAAGGCGCTGGTGGAATTGACAGGAAACCTGACTAACCCCTTCCCGACTGTCTTTTTATACCACCAAATTAACCACTTTCTCCAGTGCCCTTGCTGGTGGGTCTCGTGCCCCTACCGCGTTTGAACAGCTGTGCCTAACGGACAAGGAGCCTCCACACCTCCTCTCTGCCCTCTACGCCATCCAGCTCGCTCCAGCGGTGCTCACTAAACCCTATTACTTTAGTCTCTGGGAGGGGGACCTGGGGATCTCTTTTTCCCTTGAGGAGTGGGAGAGGATGCTTATGATTGTGCACAAGGGGACCATCTCCAGCAGAGTGCAGGAAACGCTCTTTAAAATCGTTGCTCGCTGGTACAAAGTCCCCCTTGACCTTCACAGGTTCCTTCCCCAGATTCCCCCCACATGTTGGCGCTGCAACGCCTCCCCGGGCTCCCTCTACCATGTTTGGTGGTCGTGCCTGGCAATCCAGCCCTTTTGGGACAAGGTGTTCTCAGTCATCCGGGAGGTGGCTGACCAGACTTTCATAGCTACCCTGGCATCCGTGCTCCTGCATCACAACACTATCCCATACAAGTCCTACAAAGGCTCCATCAAATTTCATTTAATTAATGCTGCCCTCACCACCTTTCCTAGATCCTGGAAGTACGCCAGCCCCCCTCTATGTCTGCCTGGTTCCGGCACATCGAATTTATCTACCAGATGGAGGTCCTCAAGGGGGCCGCTAGGGGCCCGGGAACACTCGGTCAAGCTCCAGTGGTTTCACTGGCGCGCATATGTTTCCTCCTTTGCCGACCGCCCAGACTCTCTGGTGCCTTGAGTTCTTACCTGTCTCTTCTTCCCACTTCGGGTCTCCACTTTCAGTCCATTTAATTTTTGTTTTTATTTCACTTGTGGTTCACACATTATGTTTGTTTTCACACGGTATGTTTCTGTACCTGCCTTACCTGTGGCTTGGGGCTGACCGGTGTCCCGGCCGGGCCTCCCTCTCTTCCTTATGCTGTACGTTTCTTCCAGGTACTTTGTTACTAGTGGCATTCTGCCTCCAGCCTCTGTTTATCGGATGCGGATGTTATGTAGCACATATGCCTGTTCGCCCTTCATGGAACCTGTACATATATGTCTGTGGTAACAGATTATCAATGTGCGTCCTGTGGGAGACGACCCATCCCTTACCATGTACAGTGTATATCCTGATTTTATGATACTGTTGCTGCGATTTTGTGCTCTGTCCTATCTTACCTGCAATAAACGGTGAATTGAAAAAAGAATATTTTAACAGAATTTGAAGATAAAAATAATACATAAAATCCTGTAAGAAAGACTGTGCCTGTTCAATTACAGGTTTAAGATCATGTGTTTCTTTCATGTGGTCCTTTTGTTAATCTAGGTAGTAAATATGTTGCAATGTATCCATCAAACAAAAAAAGTCCTATTAATTATTAGAAACTTGTTTTTTTTCTGCCATATTTCAAAATTACAATTAAAATGAGATAAAAGGGACATTACTAACAGTGCTGAAGAAAGCCATTTGTAACTGCCTATATTATTATAATTTCTCAGCCATATAATGTTGTTGTCTCAGCCAAAAATTCTCTCCTCAATTGCAAGTTTACAATAGACTGGATGAAGCTTCATTTCGCTTCCTGGCAGCAGTACAGTTGCATGTAATACATTTGTAAAGACATGAGGATAGCTGTGCTGAGCATAATTTCATTTTGTCTGTGTACTAATCCCTTATGGCCTGCTCACAAAATGGAAGAGAAAATACTTATGCAGAACTCTGTATAATTAAACAAGGCTAGACTTTTCCTCATCTGGTATTATTAAATTAATATAAAGTGCTTTTGTTCGTGGAATGCTTGGGTGGAGCAAATATTTTACAGTATATCAGAATACTTTTACTAGAGATTTTATTCCAGTGTTAATGTGCTAGTTATAGTTCAAATAACATAGATTACATGTGCTAAAGCATTTATCATAAATTGATATGGGTTTTTTTCTGTAGAAATTTTTAAAAACCTTTCACAACCGTGAAAAAAAGATTGCTATTATTATAATTTTGACTTTAAGTAGTTGTGTAGACTTAAAAACTTGCAAAGCAGACATTGCAGTTTGGGCATTTATAACTTGCCACTCTTGACCTCTATGTGAAGAGTAACTAGAAACCACAGGGCCCAATGCAAAAAACTTGCCCCAAGGCCCCCAGCTTCACCAAGCAACATGTCCCACAGTGCCACCTTTGTCCCCAAGCATCTTATCAGTGCTATCCTAATGCCCAAACACTCTGCATGTGTCATCTTTGCCCCCGAAACAGCTGGTCTGTGCCATCTTTGCACTCAGTTGCCTGTGCCATCATTGTCCCAAACATCTTGTGTTTGACTTCTTTGCCCCTTGTAACATACACTATGGCACAAATATGTAAACACACTTGCACAAACTTACACAGGCTCATACACTCTCTCACAACAATTATATATACATATTTATGCTCACACACAAACACATGCACATCCATGCTAACACAAACACTTACACACTCATGCTAACACCCAATACATCTCACACCACATACACATCTATGCTCACACCTCTAAGCTAACACACAAACACCTACACATTAATGCTTGTACATGCAAAGGCTTTTACATACAGATTTATATTAACACACACTAATACGTAGACATTGATGCTCACATACACTTATACACATACATTCATGCTCATATACACTTATACATAGACATTCATGCTCACACACACATTAATGCTTACACATATACAAAAATACACCCCCTACATTAAAGCAATGCTTTCAGAAATATGTTAATTTATTTCTACATTTTATAAAATGTAAAGTGAATGAACAGAATACAAATAAAAATCAGATCAATATTTGGTATGACTGCTATTTGCCTTCAAAATACTATCAATTCTTCTAGGTACACTTCTGCACAGTTTAAGATTTAGGCAGCCTCAGTTGCTTTTCTCTCTTCATGTTACCCAGAAAGATATACCTCAAAGATATTGAGATCACAGCTCTGTAGGGGCCAAATCACCACTTCCAGGACATCGTATTCGTCTTTACACCAACGATAGTTCTTAATGACTTTGGCTGTATGTTTGTGGGCCCAACAAATGTTGCAGTAGTCCTACTACTACATTTTTCGTGTTTCAAATTCTCTCATTGTTCTTATTTTAATTACTACAAAGATCACATGAAATTATGGTTACTTTCTTACATTATTAACACATACATTGTTTTTCTCAAAAGTACATTTCAGCCATGAAATACAGAATCCCTAGTATGCATTTGTCTCTTTCCCCATGTGTAGGAGATGTGCGTTTAAGCATCTAATCAATGACACCAATACAGGACCGCGTTGGGGGAGTGGCACTACAACTGCTGAAGCTTCTCCTAAAAGCAAGTGCTTTCATTTTAATTAACATGCATGGTTAATGAATGGTTTAATGGTTTACAGGCTTAAAGAATGCATATTAAAATACTTACTTAATATGCATTTTCTTGTTGGTGAGGCTGCTGGAACATCAGACTATCCCTTAAACTATGATCATTGGCCAGAATGTATTACTGTACATTTGGCTAAAATACTGCTATAATTTGCTTTGTGCAGAGAAAATTATGACTGTTGTATGCCGATAAATTAAATATGTTGGATTAAAATAATACAGTTATGATTAGCAGCTAACTTGCTGGACATTAGGGTCTTTAATGTTCCTAGAAATTGTTTTGGTATAATTGGAAATTTATGATATATGATTTGTGAGTTTCCAAAAATTACCCTCAGTTACAAAAACAGTTTATTAGTACAGTTTAGCGGATGAACAGAGTTGATTAAATAACAATGTATTAAAAATAAATAAATGTTATACGAGGAAAGCCATGCTTAACTCAAATTAAACGTATATAACATTACATTGACAGCATTGTATTAACAAATTGAGTTACATTTTCAGGCATCATTACAAGACGTTTCTTTATACTCCTTAAATTATCAGATTTCAGCTATGTTTAAGAAACCTGTCACAAAACAATTATATTTGTGTGTACTATTTTCCCCTCATTTTATTGTCTATACATTATCAAATTGAACGTATCATGTTTCAATATACTACATTTTATATTTCAGTATATTCTTTGCCCATTTTGATGGAAGTTGCAGCCATGGTATGTTTTGCATTTAAATGCCATTTTCCGTATCCTGTTTTGGATCACAATTGCTGTCTCTCATAGAGATTTACAAAATGTAAATTTAGAGCCAACAAAAATTCTGTTACGCAATAACAAATGTTGCTCGGTGAAATACTGAATGGGAGCTACCATGATAAGATGGCTGACGAAGAGCAAGAAAGTGCGTAAAAAACACATTTTAAGCAATACTTCCTGAAATGTAAAATCTGCCAGCAAATTTCCTAAAAGTAGAAAATGGTATTAATGGTATTATTTTCAACCAACTTTGGAAGACTGCCAATGTTATTCCCGAGCTCTAACAACAATCACCATGTGCATACCTAGTAAATAATTTAATTTGCACCAGTTTCAGGGTATGCTTGTGTACCAAGAAGCCTTGGAGGTCCATTTATGTGTGTCATTATTACCCTGTACTGCACCAAAATCACCCCCTTCATCTTTATACCCAGTATTATTTCCCCTTAATACCCTCCCTCAGCACTCGATTCATATCTTACTGCCCCCGGGAGTCTGCCTGAAGGTCTGTGGTGCGGCCTTGCACTGTGTGTGTCTGCCCGTCAGCACCATGACGATTATGATGTTATATCAGAGGGAATGCTTACTGGCAGACGTGCAGTGAATGGGAGATCTGTGTCTCACTTACCATACATCATTTTTATAGCTGCGGCCAAACTAATTGCAGATGGCCGGCTTTAAGACCAGCCCCAGGCCGGGCGCAGCGTATTGCACAGGATGCTAGGGCTTTTGAGGAGGCGAGAGTGAGGCATGTGGGCCGCGTCAGCTGCACTTCTGAGTATGGGAGCCAGTCTCAGGATGTTAGTTCGTTTAGGGAGGATGAAGAGGACTTGGTTTTGTCTGGAGGTTTAGGTAGGGGTTAGGTAGGGCCTTTATTAGGTCCAGGTCTCATCGCAGGAGCCCTGGGAGGGAAGGTAGGGATGTGAGTCGTTTTAGGTCTAGGATTCCTGTCAGGCACAGTTCTTTATCTCATGGGGGCTCTTTGTTGGTGCCTCAACTTTCCTCTCCTTCAAGATCCATCAGTCCGGGAGGAGTTTCTCGACGGGCTCATCAGAGATGTCCAGCAGCGGCGGCTGGGAGTGATAGGAGTGCGGCCTTTTCGGAGGATCTACGTGAAGGCAACTGTCAGGATTCTCTGTTACCTTTAGAGGAGTTTCTTGATTTGAAGGAGGATAAGAAGGATGCTAAGAAAGAGGAGGAAGAAAAGAAAAAGTTATAGGAAGATTTCCAAGTCGTTTGGGAATTAGTTGAGGGGGTTCTGCATTTTGGCGAGTGTTATTGGGGAGAACTCACCTAACTTATGTTCTCCCCTCTTCAGTTACATAGATGGTATCTGGGAGGCTTATAGGACGCATGGGGGTTTAGCACGGTGGAAATATGATGAGCAGTTTAGGCAGCGGTTGTCAGCTAATCCAGGTATGCGGTGGGACCAAATGAACCTGCCATTATGGATGAAGCTTATGATGGTGCAAAATGCGCAGCTCTTTCAGCCAGGGGCCAGCGTGGGAGGACACGCTTCCACGTGGGCTAATAACAAGAAGGGTTTCTGCTGGCTGTTTAATGACAGCCAATGTAAGTGGGGGTCAGCTTGTAAATTCAAGCATGAATGCTCAGGTTGTGGGGTTCCCATAGTCTCGCCAGATGTTTTAAGAAGGGTAAATCTGGTGGAGTCCCGGGATCTACGCCGTCTGGGTCTGGGGCCTCTTCCTCTGGGGCTAACCCCGGTGAGGTTAAACGCGATGCTACCCTGGCTAAGCCGCTACGGTGATCGTGGAGCGGCACAGTTGTTGCTTGAGGGTTTTCGTTATGGTTTTTACATTCCGTTTTGTGTTCGGCAGTTTCAAAATTGTAGTCATAATTTGAAATCGGTTTTGGAGTCTCCAGAGGTAGTGAGGGACAAGCTGGCAAAGGAGGTTTCTTTAGGTAGGATGGCAGGTCCTTTTTCCGTCCCCCTCTGGATAATTTACGGTTGTCACCATTGGGGGTTGTGCCTAAAAAGCAGGTTGGAAAGTATAGGTTGATTCATCATCTGTCATACCTTAAGGGTTTATCGGTGAATGATAATATTGATGAGGTGTTATGTTCTGTCTCCTATGCATCATTTGACCAGGCTGTCCAGCTGGTTAGGAAGACAGGCCTGAATGCCCTTATGGCTAAGGTGGATATTGAATCGGCTTTTCGTTTGTTATCGATTCACTCTGATTGTCATCATTTGTTGGGTTGTTCCTTTGAAGGTCAATACTTTGCCGACTTGTGTCTCCCTATGGGTTGTTACATCTCTTGTTCTTATTTTGAGAAATTCAGTTCATTTATTGAATGGGTCGTTAAGGTGGAGGAGGGGAGTCGTTTTTTGGTACACTATCTGGGTGATTTTCTTTGTGTGGGCCCCCACGGCTCTGGGGAATACGGTTATTTGCTGCGGATGCTGGAGTGGGATGCTGGAGTGGGTGACTGGGTTGTTTGGTGTTCCGCTGGCTGCGGATAAGACCGAGGGTCCCACTACCTGTTTAAGTTTTTTGGGTTTGGAGATCGATTTGGTTGCGGGTGAATGCAGGCTGCCGCAGGATAAGCTACGGGCTCTTTGGGAAGTGGTTCGTGAGTTTCGAGGTGTTCGGAAAGTAACTGTACGGCAGATGCAATCCTTGCTTGGTCATTTGAATTTTGCATGTTGGGCGATACCTATGGGCAAGATTTTCATTCGGAATTTGTCTAGGGCTACTTCAGTTTGAGCACCATTTTATATGGCTTTCGGCAGCTGATTTGGAAGTTTGGGATGTGTTTTTGGAACATTTCAACGGCAAGGTGTTTTTTCGTAGGGAGTCAGTGTCCGCGGAGGAGCTGGAGCTTTATACCGATGCTTCTGGGAGCATTGGCTTTGGGGAGTATTTTTGGGGCCAATGTTGCGCGGAACGTTGGCCTGATTCCTGGAAGGACAGTTCACTCATGCGCAATTTGGCATTTTTGGAATTCTTTCCTTTGGTGGTCATTATGGGGGAACTTGTTTAGGCTTCATCTATGGCGGTGGTAAGGTTGTTGCAGAAATTTGTTCTGCTCTGTATGTCTCTTGACGTGGTGTTTCGAGCATGTTCCTGGTTTTTTGAATGTTATAGCTGACTCCCTATATCATTTTCAGTGGGAGCGGTTTCACGAGGTGGCGCCCGGGACGCAGGACTCGGGTCTTGTCTGTCCAGACGAAACGTGGCAATTAGGGACCAATAACTTGCTGGAGGTGTGAAGGCATTGTTAGCGCCGGTAACGTGGTCCGCATAGTAGTGGTCCTTAGTATGATCCCTCCAACAATTAAGTTTAAACAAAAACCTCCAAAGCTGATATATTCCGCCCTAGGGCCACAGCTGAAGCCCCTTTGGAAACCAAATCAAACAAAAACCACAGCAACACATCCAGCTGTTCTGCATCTGCGTGGGTTCTGTTAGTACAGATGCAGAACAGCTGGATGTGTTGCTGTGGTTTTTGTTTGATTTGGTTTCCAAAGGGGCTTCAGCTGTGGCCCTAGGGCGGAATATATCAGCTTTGGAGGTTTTTGTTTAAACTTAATTGTTGGAGGGATCATACTAAGGAATTTTTTGGACGCCAGGCTTTGAAAGGATTTCAGAGGAAGGTTGGACTTGGGGATGCAAGGCGTCTAGTTTCGGTTCAGGTGTTGCAGAAGCTATTGGATATTTTACCTCTTGTGTGCTACTCGGGTTATGAGTCCAGATTATTGGGACTGGCATTCATTTTGGCGTTTTTCTGGGCTTTCCGGATTGGGAAGCTGGTTAGTAGGAGTCGGGCTGGTGGTGGCGGACTCCAACGGTCTGATTTGGTAGTTTGTGAGGAGATGATCTCTATTCGTTTACGGTGTCAAAAACGGATGCGGTTGGCAAAGGATGTGATGTTGTGCTGTATCCATTGCATGGGTCAGTGCTGTGTGCGGTTTGGGGTTGTTTGGAATTTTTGGAATGTCGGCCTGACATGGTGAGGCCTCTGGTGCTACATGAGGATGGGTCAGTGTTGTCTCGGTTTACATTTTTACGGATATTGTATCTGTTTGGAGCGTTTGGGGCTGGATCCACGACAATTTGCCACTCTTTTCTGATTGGGGCTGCTAGGGAAGCAGTCCGTCTGGGTTTTAGTGATGATCTGGTCAAAAAATTGGTGCGTTGGGAGTCGGTGAGGTATATTCGCCCGTAAGGCTTGTTATGAACGGTGATCTGCTTGTTTGGTTTATTTATTGGTTTTGTTTTCCAGGTTTGGTGGCGTGGATCCTGGGTCATGCCTACATCTTCTGGGCTGGTCGGAGAGCCACAGTTCGTAGGACAACAACTGCCGTGTGTGCGGAACTTTGGCGGCTCTTACGGGTGGAACGGGTTCCGGAGATTGTTTTGCTTCACGCAGGAGGTAATGATTTGGGTGTGGTTCCCCAGAACGAATTGGTCTGGCAGATAAAGAGGGTTGTTGAGATGTTGAGGGATTTGGTTCCTGGTATTTTAATCTTATGGTCGGAAATAGTTCCGAAGTTACACTGGCAACATGCTCGTGATGCAGTGGCCCTTGCTCGGTGTAAGGGTAAAGTGAATAAGCTCATGGTGAGCTTTATTAGGCGATGCGGGGGGCCTGGTAATACGGCATTGGGAGTTGGAGTCCCTGTTGCCTGGGTACTTTCAGGAGGATGAGATTCACTTGACGGATGTGGGCCTGGATTTTTTTAATTTGGGTTTTCAGGACGCGTTAACCCAAGCCCTGTTTTTTCGGTGTGGCGGGGCTCAGACGGCTTGAGGAGGTCAAGGTCTGCCCTGTGGCGGAGATAATTGGGGATTATTGTTTAGTACAGTGTATTTTTGGTTTGGCTTACTAATTTGACTTGGTTCAAGTTAGTTTGGTAGGTTTCGAGCTGGCCTGTGGCTCAGAACCTGGGGTGGTGTAGGGGTGTCTCAGTATGCCCCTGCATTGGTTGTTTGGTTAAGTTGGTGGAGTACGGGTGTCTCGATATGCCCCTACATGGTTTATAATTTGGTTAAATGGTCTGGTAGGGGTGTCTTGGTATGCCCCTACTGTGGTCAATGTGATAATGTGGAGGCACCTGGTACGTGTTGGTGCCATTGTTATATGGTTAATGAATTTATTATGGGAGGTCATTGTCATTGTTAATAAAAGTGAAATCTTTTATTTATGTTTTAAGCGTGGTGGTCTGTTTTGACAATGACCTTTAAATATTGTAAATGTTAATAAAAGCTGTGGAAATTATATTTGCACCTAATAAAGTGTGTGCGTCATTATTGGATATGGGTACGGTCATCCTGGGCACAAATTCAACTATGCGCTTGTCATGAAATGTTAGACTTTTCCTAGTCTGCTATCTAGAGGTAAAACAATCCTTTTCATTTAAGCACAACATTTCCAATACTATTACAACATACAACTAAAAAATTCAGTTGATTAATTTAACCAAAAGCTGTGTAGGTGACAGTATGTGTACACCTCTTATCCATTCTTTCACTTCCAAAGATGAGGGGTCCAATCTATATATTAAGAACAAATAATCTGTATTTTATGTATGTGAATTTATAGGGGCCGTAAATGCCTTATATCTGAAACATATAATATAGAAGGCATTTGGACCAAAACTTACTGTTACAGATACCTCCATGATCATACCTGGCATCACGGCCGGCACTACCATGGAGCAGAGTGGGGCAATTGCCCCAGGCTGCACTTTTGAAGAGGCACTTTTGCTGCCCCAAGCCTTTTTTTTAAGCAAAGCTAGCCCTCTAGCTCGGTCTCGGTGCCGGCTTGTAATGCCGAGCGCCCGAAGATGACGGCATTTCCGACGCTCAGCAGGAAAGCAGCGCGCACCGTGGTAGAGCAGGGAGACTCGCCGTAGGACTGCTGAAAGGTAAGTAAAGTACAAAGGGGGGGGTAGGGTAGAATTTTAAACTTCGCCCCAGGCGGCATTATGTCTTGGGCCGGCCCTGCCTGGCATGACTCTTGGAGAACCAATCCTTCCCCACGTCTCCATGTCTTTCTTTCCCCAGGCATTGAATAGGTGTTTTAAAACTCCCACTTCACATGCAATCGCAATCGTAACTCATTTAGTGGCTTCACTGCCAGTCATACCCTTGTTAGGGGTGCCCTGTGAAGTTCCTAGTTCCTAGTTATTCCCGCTAATGAGACTCTTTGCATTCGATATGGAATGGGGTTGATATGCATATATCATTGTTACAAATGGGCTTTATATGTAACTGTCTAGGATGAGCGTAGATGCTCCAAAGAAAAGCATTTTGTAGTACAGCAATAGACTGATGTATGTTGAAATGTCTACAGTAAAGTGCATCTGGATTAAAAAAAGAAGAGTATTTTCCAATTTTATGGAACTTCTGCTTTAACAAAAGCCTTTTAGACACTATAAGAAAAGCCTTAATTATTTTTGATAGTGGTGCAAGCTTTGGATTCTTCCCACACACCACACTTTGCTGTAATAGCTAGCTTTATTTTTACAGTACTTTTGTTCACTGTTTGTAAACCTCAAATGCATTTTGTCACCTCAAAGTAATGTTTTTGTTTTTTTAACATTGAGAGTTTTTCTTCTGATTCCTCTTTGGAACAGATTTATAGATTTATAGTTTTGCTTTATTTATAAAAGTAAAGTAAAAACTGGACACAATTAATATATAATTCAAATACAAATTCTTTTTTTTACTAAAATTTTAAATTTGCTTTTGTTTATTTAAAATTCCAATTATATTTCGAATGTTAAAAGTTACAATTATTTAATTAACATAAAGGTTAATCATGGTATAACGCAAACAAAAAAAGGGTACCTGAAATGACCACACACTATATTATAAAAAAAAATACAAGTAGGTGTAAAATTGGTGCTTATGGTTGCTCATGGTGAACCGGGTAATCAAATTTTCCAATACAATCACCAGGTGCCCCGGGAGTTGGGAAGGTAAAAAATCACAGCAAGCTGCAAGCTGTCTTATTCTGCACAAGGGTTCTGTCCCAAGAGTTGGAATTCAATTATGTCTTCCATTTGATTGCTGCGAGAGCTTTACAGAAAACACTTAATCCTGAAATGTTTGAATTGAGTTTTCTTGTGCTTTAAATTCTCACACTTCATTGTTTTAACACTGTTAGTGTATCCAGTATAACAAGTATCAATTTACACCGTTTATAGCTAAAATAAGAGTTTTTAAAAAAAAAAAAAATTCAAGAGTAAGGAATGTCCAATACACATACATTACAAATTTCCATAAAAGGTTCTCAAAGTCACTCACTAGGGTTTAATGTACAGCGCAATGATACATGTTTTTAGGTTTTCCTCAGAACAAATGTCTATTTTACACATTTTTGGCTGGCTTTTTACTGCTTGTGGGTTCACAAAAAAACTGCTTGCAACTGTTTGCAGCAGAATGAGTTGAACAAAAGTCCAACTCACAAATTCACTAACACCAACACACATTAAGAATCGCAAGAAAGAAACTTGCATATACGTGTATGTAAGTACACACAAAAGGGACATTTACCCCCATGGGTTATTTAATTATACCCTGCCCCTAGACACACAGGGGTTGGTTGGTAATGGGTCCATGGGAAGCCATTTTAGTTTTTTATTTTAATTTTTTACATACATTTTTCTTAAAATTTCATTATTTATTATTTATTTGAATGTAGTAAATATTACAATATTTTAAACCAAAATTGCTTTAAGACTCACAAAAATACATTATGATCTAATTTAAAGGAGGAAACAGAGCACTGCTTTTTAGTGTACTTTACCTCATAAAAGAGTAAATAAGAATGTTGATTTATGGTGTTCCACATAAACACTACTATTTAAAGTTTGTTGTACACAAGTTCTCTTAAAGCCTGGGAAATTATTTCTGACTCTAGCTGCAGGCAATATAATATACTTAATGTCCATTTTAAGTTCCTGATCCCCTGAGCCATGAAACTTAGAACAGCTGCAGCAAATTTTATGTCCGCTGACTGCCAGGTCTACAATATCATTCAGTAATATACAGAATAATAAAGAAAAATCTATTGATGTACAGCAATATTGTTTTTCAATAAAGTCTACTGAAGCGGCAAATGAGCTAGGACTCAGCATTCCGTGCTGTTTGTGGGTTGGATCCTATACTACTGTACATATAACACTGAGCAAGCTTTAACTACAATATAATTTCTTTTTATTCATTTATCATGAATTATGAATCTACGTGGATATTAATTTTCAAAACCCAAGTAAACAGAATAAAACAAGTTTGTTAAAAAATTAACCAAGCCATTTTGTTTCATTTTTTCAAACTTTATGTACTAGGTCATTTGACTAGATAGCAGTCACTGTGATATACCAAGATGGAATGGACCAATTAGAAAGCTCAGATACTGTATCATCACATCAAGCAACAACATGAAGAAAACAGCATTTGCAGAAAAATTAGAAAAATAGTTGGTTTTTATGGTTTGCTTACAGGAAAGAGATAGTACCTTCAGGCTCAGAGAACATTTAATGCTAAATCCTCCACCCCCAGGTCCTTGTCCTCACTGTAACTAAAACGCACACACATTTACTCTAATGCTCACACTGTAACACATACCCACTCTGACACATTCACACACACTTACCTTGAACAGAGCCATGGAACGTCACTTTACATAATCCCACTAAAATCCCCCTCTATGAAGGTGGCTAGAGGCTGGGTATTAACACTTTTATGTGGCATTTAGAACCACTCATATAAGTAGATAAGGTAATTTAAAATAATATTATTAATAATAAAACACATTTTCTGTGCTAATTAAATAATGTATTACATTCTAAAGTCAGGTTCTGCAGTTTATATAAACATTATTGTGACTTTTAGGGCCCTAGAACACTCACACCCAACAAACAAGTTTAAGTTCCATTGAGCGGCCATGTGTCTAAAAGGGGAGCACCCAGAAGGTATGCATTAGTATGTTTTCAGATATAGGAACCTTTTTTTTTCTTTCTTATGGTGAGTTTTTCTACACAATTGTGGTCGATACAGTATAATTTCAGCTTATTGATTTGTCTTGTTTGCGGCTATACTTTTATTATTAGTAATATTGTAAATTAAACTTTTTCATATTGGTTAAAGTGATATTTAGTAAAAAGTAATTATTGTATATTTTACACATTATCATAGCTGAAGATGTCTTCTATCTAGTTATATAGCATTGGGAAAGATCTTTCAGAATTTTTGCTAACTTGTGTAATATATACAAATCTACCCACTAGCAAAACCAATTAAATTTAAAAGGAAACCGTGTGAATATCAAGATAGGTTATGGCTTTTTTGCTATATAAGAACACATTAATTCACCTGCTTACTATATAGCTTATATAAAAATGTTTTGACAAGCATTTCTAGCAAATGATATTGGAGTTTTTAATAGTTTCATTATGGTAGCTGCCAAAAAGAGAAAAAATACAGAATTTGACACAAATGTGAAAGGCCTTTGGTCATTTTTTCAGCGTCTGCATTTATCATAAAAATATACTGTTACCTTTTAGCTACCTGGTCCTCTGTTCATTTTACAGTCTCTTTAAAGGGGAAGCATAGCAAGAAGTGCGCATATTCTTAGCATCTGTTTACATAAACATATTTTCATAGTGAAAAAGCTGGTTGGTGCCATATTTATTTAAATAATGAGTGCATGTTTTCTGAAATAACTCCCAGAAGTAGTATATTTATAGAAAATCAATAGAAACACATATTCTACCCTTATAAGACTATAGTTTAGATACCCAGGGCTGGCCAGAGTCTCGTGCACTTGGGGCAAATTATATCTCCGGTGCCGTTATTATTTCTGTCACCCTTCTAGTGTCACCAAGGACTAGCACATCAACAGGATGTAATGATATAGCAGACCTTGGCTCCTGAAATTTGGCAGAAAAGATAAATCATCTTCCTTACAGATGAGCATATATGTATGCTATCCCTCATTTATACATCTCTACATAAATGTACACTCCACAGCCAACATTAACACCCACTAATATGTATGGGGTGCTACATTTGTGTCACCGATGGATGGCTTCCCAGGTCATTGCTACACAAAGGGAAGGAAAAAGAAGTACAATGAAGCAAGGTAGCAGGAAGGAGGCTGAACACCCAAACAGACCACACTCTGTGCCATAAAGCCTGTCCATCCTTCCTGTCTGCATGCATACACACACTGGAAGATAGGTACCAGCCATGCACTGTACTAAACTGGTAACGCGGGGCTGGCTCCTTTCTTCTACTGTCTTACAAGGGCCATATTAATACATGGCCATTGATGATGCTCACATAGAGCACAGCCAAAGCACAGCAGAGGAGCAGCTCAGGTCACTGCAGATCAAGTAAATCTGCTACATGATGTGAAGGCATTTGGCCAGACAATATGGGACAGAAATGTCATACATAGGCCCCATGTCTCTTTAAATAAGTCAGCAAGTACTCATGTTCCGCACTTTTGTAAAATCAGGTGGGCACCAGATAATACCTAAATGTACTCCGTTGTATTCTGCTTTTGGCCCCAAATCCTTATATCCCTCTTTTCCCTCCTTAAGTCTCTCTTTTAAAAACATATCTGATGAGCGTAAATGTATCACAGTGTAATACAGCCCTAAATATCACTCTGAGCTGATACACAATCAGCAATTAATGTGTTTATAAATGATGTTAAGTATTTAAAGCAGATTGAAATTTTGCTATCAATAGGTCACAATATTTCATAAAAAGTCTTTGTAAAAACCTGTCCCCTACCTATAACCTATAACTATAACCCTTACAACAAAAATGTCCCTCTTTGGCAATTTAATATGTAGGTAGAAATGCTAGAAAATGGTATTTTTCTCGCATTCAGTTTTAATTATGGTTACTCAGCAGAACATAATTTGATAGGAAATATACTGTACAGCTGTGGAAACGTCATTGTCTGTCAATGCCAGTAAACTTGTGAGTGCAATTGCAAAGTCCCTGGCACAGATCACTGTCAAAGGTAAAGCCTCAAAACCACATGCTATTGTTTGTTCTTTAAATGTGTGCATTTCTTAATAGCAGGGATCCCCTATCCAATTATAGCAACATACAATTAATTGCTAACTTACTTGTAAACTCCCTTCATACATGCACCATTAGATGCTCAATAACATTGTTGCAAGATAGTATAAAACCCCAGTTCTGTAGTGATGAAGCCACTACCAAACCACAGACATGGAGAGCCATTGATCATGTAAATTGTGACAGTATATGAACCATAGAATGATTAAATGATCTCTTCTCCTTACTCCTCTTAGACCTGTCTGTAGTCCTTGGGGATGTTGACCGCTCCTTTCTTCTGTATACAATTCATTATTATGGCATCTGTGGCAACGATCTCTTTTGCTGCGGGGGATCTGTATCCTAACCCTGCTGCCTGCCCGGCGCCCGGAACTGCATGTCCCGGGCGTCGGGCGATACGAATTGCGCATTCCTGCGCTAGACCCCGAATATAAGCCGCACCCCCACTTTAAAGACTTAAAGTGGGGAAAAAAGTGCGGCCTATATTCGGGCAAATACGGTATATATTCATTCATACACACACAAATAACAGTCCTGGAGTGTACTGGCAGAACAGGAGAAATAGGAATGGTCAAGAAGTGTGATAAAGGCACAAAGTCAGATTCACCATGGCAGGATATAGACTTCGGATAGGGGCCACGGAGCGGACTTCGGATAGGGGACACAGAGCAGACTTTGGATAGGGGACCACGGAGCGGACTTCGGATTGGGGGCCACGGAGCGGACTTCGGATAGGGCGCCATGGAGAGGACTGGGTCCTCTGACAGAGCACAAGGCTGGAACTCCTCCGACAAGGCACACGACAAGTGTCAGAGAGACACTTTGAAAGGGGAGTTAGAAGACAGACATATAAGGACAGGGCTACATTCATGGTTCAGCTATCCCAAGTAATTAGAAACGGGTGCTCCTGAGAGGGAAGGGGGAGGCACAGTCAGGTAGACATGACAGGTTGGAATCCTGACACATTTTCTTTTCTGGCATTTGTGCCTCCTCTCTTCTCTATCTACCTTTCCTTTCTTGGAAACAAATCTATTCTTTTTAATTCCAGTACTTACTCTACTCTCATCTACCTTTCCTCTGTTCTTTTCTATCCTCTTTCCCTGTCTTCTAACTCCCCTTTCAAAGTGTCTCTCTGAAATTGTATCCTGGATGTCAACCCACTACCTGAAGCTTAACAATTCCAAGACTGAACTATTGATCATCCCCCCTTTTATGTCCCCAATTCCTAAAAAGTCCATCGCACTTGTCTATTCCACAATCTACCCAACAATAAAACACTCACTGCTAGGGCTGCAACAACTAATCAATAAAATCGATAATAATTGATAATGAAAATTGTTGCCAACAAATTTCATTATCGATTAGTTGAATCGATTTTTATCAATTATAAAATGAGGGTTTTTTCTGAGCAAATCTTCCTACTTACCAGTCCCTCCCTGCAATCACTGCCGGAGAAAGAAAGGGGCGTGGCCAATCAGCAGTGACTGCAGGGAGGGGCAGGATGGAAGAAAGGGGCAGGGCCAAATGGGCAATTGGTCCCACCCATTTCCTGTAACACCCACATGGCTGTGACACTGATCTAACTGTGAGTATAAAATTAATATTTGGGCTGCTGAACGTTAGGGGAGGTGAGGGTTAATTTAGGGGCAGTTTATGTTAATGGGGTGTTTGGGTTGAGTTGTGGGTTGATGAGGTCTTCAGGGTTAAATTAGGGTCAGTTGTGGTTGATGGGGTCTTCAGGGTTAAATTAGGGACATTTGTGGTTGATGGGGTCTTCAGGGTTAAATTAGGGACAGTTGTGGTTGATGTTGACAGTTGACGTAATTCACTCATACACCACTCACATCCAGTTGCTCACCAAATACTGCTGCTTCCGCCAACTAACTTGCATCCAGTCCTCTGCCTTTCGCCACTCCATCCAGCCACACCTCTTCTAGCCTGATTTTCTTGTTCCATTGATTTTTTTTCAGCCATCCCATTATGCCCTATTGTAGTAGCGCTACAGAAACTGCAAGAGCTCTGGTGATGAAATGCAATGTAATATTATCTGTCAAAGCTGATGATCAACAAATCAGGACATTTAATAAACCAGAAATAAAGGTTTAATTTTCCAGACTGTGACAAAATCTGACATGATTTAATAATTATCTGAGCAATACCTCCGCTGAATTATAAAATTGAGATGGTGCTTTTGATGCTATATTTATTTATCAAATAGTTATGTTCAGTAATGTTGGTCATTGGTCATTAAACCATCACCAATGGTTGTATCAAAGGCATATCAGCTTAATGCAAGTTAACTTAATTAAAAAAAAAACTTATAATCTGATATATACAATGTATTAGAGAAAATGAACGCAATCAAAGAATGTATCACATTAATATTACACAAACCAAATGATGACAACAATATTAATCTATCTCTAGTATCATAGACTGTGTTCAAAAACATAAAGATGTCATCTCACTTTGATGGAAAAAAATATAGCAGTTGCACGCTCAGACTACCACACTGTTCATGTAATACTTTAATTTGTCAATAAATGGAAATGCTGTCACAAAGGGTAATCGCAACTGATTCTTCAAGTTATTAAAATTCAGTACTTCATTTCAGTGAGGTTTAACAAAATCACTTTTCTCAGATCTCATCGCAAACCAAGCACACATCTAATGTTATTAAAGTCTCTAGACAGCAAATAAATTGGCATTGTTTTCCAAAATGATTTCCATTTCAATCTAGAATATGATTGCACATTGGAAGCAGATCGCACAAGCTGACAAAAAAGGGACAAGATTTTACTTTAGCAGCAAAATGTTACATTAAAATAAAAGTAAAATCTTTAAATACCTGGTGGTGGCTCTTCCTTGTTAGAAAGCCATACATGGTATGGCTAGCCACTAATGAGATGGAAAGGGGAGGGAAAGAGAACTTTACTGGAAGTGGGTGGAGCTAAATCCCACCATTGGCATAACCAGATCGAAATGGTGCAGGAGGAGCTTAGCAATTCACTCTTATTAAAAAACTAAGTTCTTAAATGCCAACTTAGCCCTTGTTGTTAGACTCCATTCATCCATCATAATGTATAATGACACTGGGGGTGATTAAATTATTTTATGAATTAACGGAGAGAGAGTCAAAATGTCTCTATAAGCCAGTCCTCAAATCAACTTCCTCCACCAGTGTCCCTGTAAATAAACTGTGGCCACCTTAGTGGTAACCATATCAAGTTTTCTTTAGTGAGTGATGAACACATTCGATGTACTTTGCAGTTAACAAAACATGATCCAAGTTGTAATGACCGACAAAGCCTCCATGTTAGCACGCAGCAAAAACATAATGATATTTTGGGCTAACTAGGCCCTTTTGTGTTGGTACTATCAGTTTGTTAAGGTATAAATCTAGTGACAACTTATGTTTGATATTTGAAGTGACGGACCATATCAAGTTGATCTTTTTGAAGCTGACTTCTAAATTTGAGAATGAGTAGAGTAAGAATTTCTCTTAGGGATTATGTAACAATTCATAGGTGAAACAACATTTTCTTTACCTCATATTATTCCATTGTACCTGATGCAATTAATGTCTGCATTGTACTTTATTTATGTATTTATGGCTCTTTGTTCTAAGGCGAGTACCTAATGTATGTTTAAATATGTAAATCCAAGGTCCCACTACAATTTATCAGAAACCGACTGATATAAGGGATGATTTAGAAAAGGGCAGAGCTTCTGGGCACACCCTCTTCCCCAATTTGAGGAATGGGCAACTCTTCTCCAATTGGCGTAACGGTGGAGGGGGTGTGCCCGGGGATCCAGCCTTTTGTCACAGTTCACCTGGAAGCCATGTCCAATTGTCCATGAAGAAGCAGACAAAGAAAGAGAAGACTTTTTGGAGCAGTGGACAAAAAAACGTGACCACATACTAAGCTCTTTCATTTGTGACCATGTGTATCTTGCTGCCCTGTGGCATGTGGAAGTAGCAGATCTGCCACATGAGCAGCAGCAAAAGTAAGTGACCATCAGGCCCACTGGGCCAATGCCTAGTGGGTCACTGTCCTAGACCTCTACACGCTCACTCCAGTGGCAGGTTCAGTGCTGCAGTTTGTGGTCAAGCCACTTGCTATATGAGCTTAAAAACATAACCCATGGCTGCGCATTTCCAGCTGTCAGACACACTTACTTCATAAGGTGTCCGTTGGCCTTAAAGCGCCAAGGGTGTCTCGTTGTCCCCAGTCTGGCCCTGGTGATCAGCACCATCTGGTATCAGCCAGCCAGACATTGGCCCAATACATGCTTCAAACTACAGAAAGAAATAGAAAAAACTACATCAACTTCTAGGGAGGGGGAACCTTTTTGTAATAAATGCAATGTGTCTTATGGATAACTGTGAAACCTGCCAGAAACAAATGAAGAACAGAAACTAAATTTACAGTTGAGACACATTTTAAAATAAAGCAAATATTTTGCAAAATCTGATGAGCTGACACATAGAAGACCCAATTATTATTTGTGTGAAGAATATGTTACCTTTGGAATACGCTTTCAATAACCTGCAATATATTGTACAGAATATTACATAGTGGTAGTACAATGCACGAAAGCTGAAATAATGCCTACGAATAGACATAACATGATAAACAGAGGGGGAAAAAACAAAGTAAGAAATATATGAAAAAACAATAGGAAAATAGATCAGTATACCCAACACTGTTTTAGTAGATACATTTTTTGAAAGCTCTGTTTTTGAACATACCGCATTTGCTCGATTATAAGACGACCATGATTATAAGACAGTCCCCCAAAATCTGAA